>CAUYRH010131956.1:0-13917 GCA_963574655.1 Perodicticus potto
GGGTGGGTGATAGTGGCACCTTGGAAGGTACCATTCTGAGACTTGCTACATGTTTCTCTGAAGGTTTTCCCTGCCGGGCAGAGTAGTCTTAGGCAGAAGTGCCTGAGAAGATCAAAATTAAAAATGACTAGAATTGTCACCGAAACCAGCACTTCCCAAACTCAAAGCATCTGAGTAGCAGAATCCTGTTTTGTTCAGTCAGTCTGAAGGTTATGACTTTGGCAAGAGGGATTCTGAATGGCTAATTAAATTGTTTACTTATATGTATGGTTATGTCATTTTTGATCCCTAGTCCCCCTGCTCCTCTCAAAAAGTAATAACTTCCATGCTGCCTGCTGTATTCCAGATCACAGAGGCAGCAAAGGCTCAGGAAAATTGGGGCTTTGATCATGGTCAGCCTATATTTGATTGTACAGTGTTTGGCAATAGTAGCTTATTAAGAGTATTGGGAACAATAAAGCTTTAGGAAACTACTAAAAAGCTGTGTGAAAATAATGAAATCTGTTCTGTTGTTTCTTCACTTGATAGTAGCATTAATTGAATTTTATTTTCTAGAGACCCATTTGGCTTAGAGTCCTTTTATGTTGCCTATAGACATTTAACCTGCTAGAGTGACTATACTCTGGGTATATAGGCTCTTAAATCAGCAGTGTAGATTGGAATTAGTCGAGCAAGGCTGCTAATGTCTTACTGTTACAAAAAAGATGGTTTCGTCTTAGGTGTACCTCACTGCCTGCTAAGTACAATTTATTGGCACTTCCTGGAAAGTATAAAATGCCAGGCTTTTCTTATATTCCATCTCTCAAGACTTGTGTGTGTCGCTTTTCATTTTTCAATTTATGATGAGTTCCAAACTTCATTTCCTCTAAGCACAACTTTTTCCCTCTTTGCTTCTTGTTTCCTGTCTCTTCTGCCTCTGTTCCCCATACCCACTTTGTTTCCTTTTTCACATCTTCTGTCAATATAGGAATTTTGATTACCTGCTTAATGTTTCAGAGTCCAAGTTCCTCTGATTCCTTAGTTCTAATCTTTTAAAAATGATTTTATGAAACCCCTCTAAACCTTAAGGGAAATCTGATGGTGCTCAGGAATCTATTCCCCGCCCCACCCCCAAAACCATACCCTTTAACTGCTTCTATAGCATCTCTGTTGGCCTTCCTTAGCCTTTTTCTTTACGTTCAGTACTCCAAGCACTTTTTTGTTTGTCTCTTAAGTTTGAGTGCTTGGGGTTTGACAGGTAGTGAAGTGTAGTTTGACACTGTTAACTTGTTAAATAAATACAATGAAAAGGTTTTTGATGAATGAGTGAAAATTTTTGAGAAGATTAATAATGCTTTGTACAAATAAAGGGCATTTTTGTTAAAAGTGATGCCTCCTGTTTTGTCCTGCTTGTTTATAGTATGCTTTGGGAGAGAACCCCTGATCCATACACTTCTAGGGTGTTGACTGAGCCAGACCTTTGTAAATGTGGGCTCCTGCATCACCTTCAGTGACCAGCAGATGCTGCTCCTACACCAGCAAAGGCTCTGAACCACAGCAAGAGCTTTTGATAGCTCTGCTGGGCACCCTATGCACACTAGATTCTCAGCAACTCCATTTATTGAATCCCTACTGTGTCTGACACTGTTGTAATTACCTGTATTATCTTAACCACAACGCTATATACTTCTAATCTACATGGCTTTTTCAAGTCATAAATCAAATTTATAAATAACATTTCACAAAGATAAAACCCCAATAGTCATTAGGTAGTGGCTTTTTCCTTCTCCACATTCCCATAAGTACCACTCCAGGCTAAGCCCTCAAGTCCTATCTGGACTCCTATAGTTTCCTTTGAGCTCAGTTCCCTGCCTCATCTCTGCTTCCCCTAGGACCCTTGCATCCTACTTACCAAGTGGATCTTCCTAGAACATTGCTATGTTTTGGTCCTGCCTGGCTTCCTACTAAATCAAATCTATAGTTAAATCTATTATTCAAAGCCTATCCAAGGAAGAGTCACCTACATCTATTTTAATCTGCCACTCTCTAATATCTAATATAAGGCTGTGTGCTATAGTAAAGAATGAATCCCCAGGTTAGTCCAATAGTGGGTTATCAGAACTTCATAACATTAGTGTCACTAAAGTTAGTATATAGCCCCCCACCCACCCACTGCTAAACTTGACTGGCTTTTAAAAAAGAAAAAAATACATATATGTGTGTATATATATACACAGACACACACACGAGGTCAAGCAATTTTTTTTTTTTTTTAAGAGACAGAGTCTCACTTTGTTGCCCTCGGTAGAATGCCGTGGTGTCACAGCTCACAGCAACCTCTAGCTCTTGGGTTTAGGCAATTCTCTTGCCTCAGCCTCCCAAGTAGCTGGGACTACAGGTACCCGCCACAACACCTGGCTATCTTTTTGTTGTTGTTGCAGTTTGGCTGGGGCTGGGTTTGAACCCACCACCCTCAGTATATGGGGCCCGGAGCCCTACACACTGAGCCACAGGCACTGCCCACTATGGTCACCTTTGAGGTGCTCTCCTTGGAAGCTATGCATCTATGTCAGTGCTTAAATCCACCCTTCAAAGCAATTTTGGAACTCTTTCTGGAATGACTGTCAGCTGTCACATGAACTCTTAAGTGTGACAGACTATCAGAGCTGTCATATGAACTCTTAATATGACAATTAAGTTCAATAACATCCTATAAAAAGTGCTACATACATTGCTGGGCTGGGCGAGGTGGCTCACACCTATAATCCTAGCACTCTGGGAAGCCAAGGTGGATAGATTGCCTGAGCTCACATGTTCAAGACCAGCCTGAGCCAGATGGAGACCTCGTTTGTAAAAATAGCCAGACATGGCAGGCACCTGTAGTCCCAGCTACTCGGGAGGCTGAGGCAAGAGGATCACTTGAGCCCAAGAGAGTTTGAGGTTGTTGTGAGCTACGACACCATGTCACTCTACCAAGGCAACAAAGCGAGACTCTGTCTCAAAAAAAAAAAACCATACCTCATTGCTGAATATTACTGGGGTCACCAGATGGCCGGGTGGGGAAGGGGGGGGGAACCTTGAACTTAATTGTCTATATATATAGAATGAATCCCCAAAGACCTCTCTTTCCATATGGCTTTAGTTTATTCTGCCCCATTCCTCACCAAACCTTGACCCTTGACTCCTTTTTTTTTTTTTCTTGAGACAGAGGCTCACTTTGTCACCCTGGGTAAAGTGTCGTGGCATTGTCACTGAGCAATTGAGCATTGAGCAACCTCAAACTCTTGAGCTCAAGCGACCCTCTTGCCTCAGCCTCCCAAGTAGCTGGGACTAGGGATTATAGGCGTATGCCGCTACGCCTGCTAGTGTTTCTATTTTTTGTAGAAATGGTCATGCCTTGTTCAAGCTGGTCTTTTTTTTTTTTTTTTTTTTTTGAGACAGAGCCTCAAGCTGTCACCCTGGGTAGAGTGCTGTGGCATCACAGCTCAAAGCAACCTCCAATTCCTGGGCTCAAGCAAGTCTCCTGCCTCTGCGTCCCAAGTAGTTGGGACTACAGGCGCCTGCCACAACGCCCGGCCATTTTTTGGTTGCAGCCATCATTGTTTGGCAGGCCCAGGCTGGATTTGAACCCGCCAGCTCAGGTGTACATGGCTGGCGCCTTAGCCCATTAAGCCACAGGCACCGAGCCCAAGCTGGTCCTGAGCTCCTGAACTCATGCAATCCACCCACCTTGGCCTCCCAGAGTGCTAGGATTATAGGTGTGAGCCAGTGCTCTTGGCCCTTTTAACAAACTTTTTTGTGGAACAATTTTAGATTTACAGAAAAGTTGCAAAAAGTACAGAGTTCTCATGTACCCCTTACCCAACTTGCCCTCATGTTAACATCTTATACAACTATGGTACATTTGTCAAAACTAAGAGACTTTTTTTTTTTTTTTTTCTGAAGACAGCATTTCATTTGTTACCCAGCCTGGAGCACAGTGGCACTATCGTAACTTACTGCAGCTCAGAACTCCTGGGCCCAAGTGATCCTTCCACCTCAGCTTCCCAAGTAGCTGGGATTACAGGCATGAGCCCCTGTTTAAGAAAAAAAATTTTTTTGAGACAGGGTCTCACTCTATTGCCAAGGCTAGAGTGCAGTGGCATCATCATAGCTCACTGCCACTTGAAGCTACTGAGCTTAAGCTGTGCTGTTACCTCAGCCTCCCAGGAAGCTAGAGTGAAAGTTGTGTACTACTACACCAGGCTAATTTTTTGTAGAGATAGGGTCTCACTCAGATTGATCTTAAACTCCTGTCCTTAAGTGATCTCCTGCCTCAGGCTCCCAAAGTGCCAGGATCATAGGCATAAACTGACATTCCTGGCCAGAAAAACACTTCTAATTAAATGCCAGACTATTTGTATTTCTCCAATTTTTCTACTAATGTCCCTTTTCTGTTACAGTATCCAATCTAGAAAACCACATTGCATTTAGTGAACTCTTTTTTGAGATGAAATTCACAGAACATAAAACTAACCATTTTTAAATGAGCCATTCAGTGGCATTTAGTACATTCACAATGTTGTGCAACCACTATCTCTAGTTTTAAAACTTTTACAACACTCCGTACCCATTAAATGATTACTCATGCTTTCCTCCCCTAGGCCCTGGCAATTACTGACCTGCTTTCTGCCTTGTTTGTTTTTATGCTCTTCATGGCTTTTAGCATGTAGGTACTCAGAAGTTTTAATTCTTTATAAAACTATAATATACATACTAAAAGGTGCGAATAAGTGTAGACTTTGATGAATTTTCACAAACTAAACACATCCAAGTAACCCATACCCAGCTCAGTATACATTACCAGCACCCCCAAGAAGCCCCTTGTAGCTTTTATATATTATTTCCTTTCCATCTCCTAACTTCTTGAACACAGATCAGAACTCTAGTAGCTGGGAACTTAATGTCATATTTCTCTAGCTTTAAGGCACTACACCCTTTAAACTTAAAATATAAAGAAGTATACAACAAGTTTGGGGTGCAGATTTTGAGAAATAAAATCTAACAAATGTAATGCAACCCACTGGCATTCTCAAATCAATTTTTCAATAATCCCTGAAGACATTTCTCAAAGGCATTTCTTTGCTATGGTGATGATCCCCAAACCCTGCTTCACCCATCCAATCCTACCAATTCACCCAGGTCCTATATGCCTCACCCACCAGATCCCTCCTCCTCCTGCACATATTCTGCTCCAACACCCAACCTCCAGACCTTTAGTCAGATGGTACCCATCATAGATACAGGTCTGATGCCCCTAGCCAACTTGGAGTTTATATAAATGCACATCTCTTTTACATCATGTCTCTCAATTTATGGCACAGAGAAGGCCCTAAGTAAGTACGCTGGAATAAATTTTCCCTGAAAACTTCAAAGTCTGGTGCTGAACTCAACAACTTTAAAACCCTCAGTCTGCAAAAATGGACTTAGCTATTGTGTTAGGCATTACGATGTTGTTTTAATGTCCTTTGACATCCAATTACTCTTTCACCAAACAATTAACCAGCGCCAAGTTTGCCCTAGGCTGGTAGAGGAGTACGGTGAAGCGAACACAGGGACGTAACCGCCTCCGTGGTAAAACCCCGCGGTCCACTAGGGTTCGTTCTGGCCTTCCCGGGCCCTCGTGCAGTACGCGCGCAGGGACCACCGCAGCGCCTCCGCACACCTAACTGGCCAGGCTTGGAGCCCGTAATGTGGGCGGGGCTGCGGCCGGAGCGGACCAGCCTCCTAGGAGATTGCCCGCAAGGGGCGTGGCCTGGACGGGAGGGGGCGGGTCGTGGGGTAGCTGCTTCCGGGTAAACCTCCCCGCCCTCCCGTGGGCCCCGGGAAACAAGAGCGGGAGACAGCGGAGGCCGGAGCGGCGGCTCGGAACCGTAGGGAGGCAGGTGAGCGCGCGCCGGGCGCTGGGAGATGGCAGGCTTTTGAGGGCGGCTCCAAGGCGAGGCGGGGGCCATGCCACCAAAAGTCCTGCGGTCCGAGGTGGTGCTGTGCGCCTGTAGGGCTGGAGGTTCTGCGGAACGGAGTCCTGCTGGAGCCCCTGTTTGGACTAGATGGTCTTGTTCCAGCAGGGCTTGGGGCCCCGGGTCCAGATTTTCCGCCTCCTCTCCGGGGCTCGCACCTTCGGAGATCGCAGACTCCTTCAATGTAGAGCCCAAGCTGTCCCAGGGAAGGAGGTGAAGACAAGGACAGCTCCTTCGTGCTAGGCATTGCATGCATTGGCTCATTCGGTTCTCACAACAGCCCGTTGAAAGAAATCAGTTCAGATTCCCATTTACCAGATGAAGAAAGTAAGGTCACACAGCTGTAAAGTGACAGAACCATGATTTGTACCCAAGTCTGTCAGACTCCAAAGGGCACACACTTAACCATCCTGCTACCAACAGCAACCAGGTCTAGAGTCACAGTTCTACATCTTCCCTCCCTCCCCCACCCTCTTCACTCAGAGCTCTCCACAAGCTCATCTCTGCTGGTAAGTAGATTTGAAATCTGCCCTTAAACTATCAAGGGATCATGGTGAGCATTGAGGATTGGGCTGTTGAAGACAGCCCCAAATCTTCTACTGACCTGCTACATGATCCCAGGCCAATGTCTGCCCTTCTCAGCCCAGTTTCACTGTTGTTTCAGTGAAATAATCAGCAAGTTTTAAGAAGCCTCATAGCCAAGATAAGGGGTCTGGAAATGGAAGCTTCTCCTTCTAGCTTCAAATGGATAAACCCAGAGATTAGGCTCTTCAAAGCCCTAGAACAAGCCTGGGGTCTCATTCTTCTCTTTAATTCTGAATCTATCACTGCAGCAGGCCCAGTACTGCTGTACATATTCAGGAAATCCAGGGGCTTTGGATTTCTCAGTCCTAGTCACATTCTACCTAGCTGGCAGTCCTGACTGCCTCCTCCCCTGCCAGTGACAGAGCCTGCCAGAGCTGGCAGGAGTTCCCAGTGCTCTTTGCCAAAACCACAGTCTCTGGAATCCTCAGTGTAGTACAGCATGGCGGGCTCATGCAGCTCTGTCTCAGTCACTCCTGGTAGCTCTCAGGGCCCAACTAGGTTACTCCAGACTGCGGATATTACTTTCCAAGGAAGGCAATATTTTCACAATCTGAAAAACTACTTGTCCTTTAGTATCCCCTCTTACACAAAGCCATTATTGACTCCCAGAGACACAGGTTCCTACCACAGCATCTGGTTCACCCCTCTACTCTGGCACCTGTGTGGTGATTATTTTACTTGTCCTTCACCACATAAGCTTTTGGAAGGCAGGGACCTCACCTCAGAAATCTTGGAAGACCCTATGACCCAGAAAGGTTTGAGTACATGCCTTTCCTCTGGGTGTGGTACAGAGAACACAGTGTGGTGCCAGGAGATCTCATTTTAGCTCAGCCCTATTCCTAATAATAATAAAATTAGCTATGTGTTTACTGTGTGTCTGCTTGGTGCTAGACATGTACCTCATCACTATCTGTAGTCTACACAGCCTTGCACATTTCATAATGTGCCCCTTTTATAGATTATAAAATGAAGACTCGCCAGTGACCTTGCCCAAAGTTAAACAGCAGAGCACAGACCAGACCCAAGACCGACTCTTGCAAAAAGAAATCTTATTCCTTTTGTACCACTTGATAGTGCCTTCCAGCAAAGCTAACCTGTCCTCCTGTGGCTGGACGTCCTGGTGACTTGCTCCTATCTTCAGTGTGATGTCACAGGATTTAAGCTGTGGTTTATAAGCTCCCCTTGATTTTCACTCTCTGTGAAAATCTCCCAGACTTTGAGGGACCTTTTGCAAAGCAAAACCCTGGCCTGGATTTGGCTCTGCCAAACAGATGTGCCACTGAGGGGCCATTTTCCCACTCCACAGATACTTATTAATCACCTAATGTAGTGGAATGTCTCTGTGGTGTAGGTAGCAGAGCACTGGGCTAGAAGCCAGGAGCTACAGGGTCAACTTCTAGCTCTGTGCCTCACTCCCTATGTGATGTCAGACAAGTCCTGTCTTCTCTCTGCACCCATTTTTCACAATGGAATGTTAAGGACTAAATAAGATCAGTGATTTTCAATTTTTTAATTTTTTTAGCACTGACACCCATTTCTGAAATCAAATCTCTCTCTGAACCCTACAATTCAAAAATAGATCAAAGTGGAACTACTCCCTCTCTCCACTTACCCTCCCCACCTCTCCCAGGCTCCTAGGCCGCCCTGCTGCTTTATTTCTGATAAGCAGAAAGCAGTTGTTCCCTGGGCCTCAGTGGAATGTAGCTTTGGATTCCAGAAGCCAGAGACCTGCTACAAAGGTGGTTCTGTGAGAAGTAAATCAGAGACATGTAGACCTGGCTTGACTCCAGAATGACATTGAGCAAAGTCACTTAACCTCTTCATTTCCTTATCATTAAAAGCTAAGCTAATTCTTGCAATTAAATAATATAAAGTACCTAGTTTGGTGCCCAGCACAAAGCTAACATGCCCAGTATGTTTTTTTGTTGTTTCTTCCATCTGTCCAGCACCCAGAGCAGAGACAGTATGGGCAGAGAGATGCCTACAGAATTAAGTGTTTTTCAGTGTTATGCAGTATGGCACATAAAACCCTGCGTTCAGAGTCTAGAACAAATTCAAATTCTGGCTCAGTCACTATTTGTGTAGTCTTGTGCAAGTGATTTAACCCCTCTGAGCTGGGTCAACTTCCGATATATTTGAGAGCAAAATCTTGCATAAAATGGGCAGTCAGGACCTCAGATCTTCTACATGAGTGCTCATTTGGAGCTTGAGATATCTTGGGGGGCCTGGCCTGCCCTGTTTCAGGAGATGAGGCTAGGCCACTCAGGGTGTGTCATAGGGTAGGTCTCTGCATGAGTCCTGATAACCTCGACCCTGCCAAGGAAGAAGACCAGATAAAATGGGCCCCTGAGCTGGTTGCCAGTGGAGGTGGCAGTCTCAAGGGACCTAAGAGACTATGGAGAAAAGCAGCATCAGCATGTCATGGGATTCCCCCACCTAGAAGTGGTTAACACACCTAGTCCTGCTGTTTTAGCCTCTTACTCACTGTGTGGCCTTGGGTAAGTCCCCGCCCCTCTCTGTGCCTCGAGGAGCAGTTGGCTTAGGGCCTGCCAGCCCCCCTTACTGTGTCTTTTTTCGTTTGTTTTACTTCTTGTCTGTGGGGTGTCCTCCTAGGTATCTTCAAAAGGAAGTATCTAAAACATAGCAAACTCATCTACTTTACTGCCCTCGGGTGAGGCAAGCTCATCCACCTAAAGACACTGCCTTTGACCACCTTAAGATGGCCCTTCTTTTTCCACCCCCAACCCCCTCATTGTGCTTCCTCTCTGCTTTGCTCAGCCTGCACAATTGATACTTCTAAATAAAGGCAGGTTTCTACCAGGCCTCTCCCCTACCCCAGTTCAGAAATCTTCTCTCCACCCATCTGGCTCCCTCTCATCCCCGCCCCTCTGTACGCAAGTGTCTCAATTCTCTCCGCGGGTCCTCAGAACAGTCCTGGCCATCTTCCTCGTGTTTGTTCCTTTCTTCCTTCTTGAGGGAACATGGTCTCCCTTGCCTCTGTCAGGCTGAATGCCCTCATCCTGCAAACCCATGCTCAAGCCCTTGTCTTCCAGCAAGCCCATTCTGACCTCCTGACTCAGATTGGAACCATGATTAATTTCTGGTCAGGCTTCTCCACTCCAAAATACACTCAGCCCTGCCTCTCAGAACTGTAGAGAAACTCCATGAGAAATCGCCTATGAAAGGGCCCAGTTGTAGCCTGGCACACAGTAGGTGCCTGCATCCCGCATTTGACATTTAGAGTAAATGTAGTTAAACATTTACCACATGCCAGAGTCAGTGTGTGGCAGAGTGCTGTGGGGGAGGCAAAAATGAACTGACTCTGGACCCTGCCCTGCAGAAGCTCTGCCTACTGGCACCAGATAAGACTGGCCCACTAGGACCTGTTATCTAAGAGATCGCAATCTGCGGGAAGAAAACAGCAGGGGGAGGAGAACGCTGTAGGTTTGGGTCTGAAGAGATTGCAGAGATAGCATAAGCCCTCCAGGTAAAGGAACAAGGTGAGCAAAGCAAGAAGGCAGAGCTCCATGCTCAGAGCTGCAGGAGTTCCTTATGGGGCGAGATAAGGACCACTACCAACTAAAATTAAAATTTCAAAAAGGAGTCTTTTACTAACCATGGGGCTGTCTCAGGAAAGTGTGGTGCAGACTAAGTGAGAGAGCATTGAGGGGTCTGAATGGTTTATGGTTTTTCTAGTCTGAAAGTTGGCAAAGGGCCAAACAGGTGGGCTAAAAGTTAGCAATTAGAAACGAAAAGAGTGGCTTGGCACCTGTGGCTCAAGCGGCTAAGGCACCAGCCACGTACACCTGAGCTGGCGGGTTCGAATCCAGCCCGGGCCTGCCAAACAACAATGACGGCAGCAACCAAAAATTGGCCGGGTGTTGTGGCGGGCACCTGTAGACCCAGCTACTCGGGAGGCGGAGGCAGGAGACTCGCTTGAGCCCAGGAATTAGAGGTTGCTGTGAGCTGTGATGCCACAGGACTCTATCCAGGGTGACAGCTTGAGGCTCTGTCTCAAAAAAAGAAAGAAACAAACAAAAAGAAATTGGCAAAAGAAGCAAAAAGCGAGCACGGGGTCACAATGACCCCTTTTATAGAAGGGAACTTTGCAATTTAGCAGATTAGCAGATAGGTAACATAAAGGTCACATAAAGCAGATCTGGCAACACATTAAGCAGACCTGGCAATTGGTGAATAAGTAAAACAATTTGTCACAGCACTTAGCTTCATGGTGACAGTACTTGGCTCATTAGTTCTTATCTTGTTCTGTTGTGTCCCAGACCGATCTAGGAGTAATGGTACTCGGCATCATTTCATTTACCTCTTTGTCCCCCTTCCTCCTATGGGAGGTGGGGGTGGGGGTGAGGCCATGGTGAGGCCACCAGCATCCATCTTATGGGGGTGATGAGGCAGCTGGCACCCATCTCAAGCTCTAATGGCCACTCTATAGAGTGTGTGTGTGTGTGTGTGTGTGTGTGTGACCTGATGGGCATAAGTACTTTTTTGTCCTCTTAGTATGTGCTGTGCCTGACAAGAAGTCCATGTACCAAAGAGCTTTTCTCTAGAGATAGAATTACAGGGGATTTTTCTTTCTGGTTATCTGTACTTTTCTAAAATTTCTACCATGAATCTCAGCATTTTTCGTGGAATAAAGTTTAGATGTTGGCTAGATAATGCTTCTCAAATTATTTCTTAGTTTTAATCCATTGATTCTTTGATAAAATGTAATAAGAATAAATTTTCAGGAAATTCTTCATTTTTTTTTTTCATGCAGTTGGTCAGGCACAGCGGCTCATGCCTGTAATCCCAGCACTCTTGAGAGGCTAAGGCAAGAGGCTCTCTTGAAGCAGGGAGTTTGAGACTAGCCTGGGCAAAATAGTAAGACTCAGATAGATAGATAGATAACAGTCATAAAATACAAGCCCCAGTTTTCTATCATTTGATTCAGATTAGTAGGAAAGCTTCCTATTGTTTCTCTGCTTATCTTGATATAGACCAACAGGGATAGGTGGCACATAATGAGTAGCCCCGGGCTAAAAGAGGGGAGGCAAGAATCTGGAAGAGGCATCTTCCAGATGTGACCATCTCCTGAGGACAGGGCCCATGTCTCACACACCTCCCGCTCCCCTTATCCCTAGACCTAGCCCGCAGCAGACGTTCCGGGGCCCTCAAATCCAGCCAGCTGACTGCTCCACGCCCCGACTGGCCCACACCATGCAGCCCCAGTCTGTTCTACACAGTGGCTACTTCCACCCGCTGCTTCGGACCTGGCAGGCAGCTGCCACCACCCTCAATGCCTCCAACCTCATCTACCCCATCTTTGTCACGTGAGTCCCCAGGAGTGGGCCAGGCCTCTGCTGGGGGGATGGGGGGTTTGACCGGAGTAGGCATCAGCATTGCTGGGATTGGCAAAGTGGGCTGTCAGCTTGGAACTCAACATCTTGAAAGTGGCCTGCTAGAGTAAATGCAACAGTCTTAGGAGCAAAATAAACCTTGTAGCTCAAGTGGCTAAGGCGCCAGCCACATAACACCAGAGCTGGTGGGTTCGAATCCAGCCTGGGCCTGCCAAACAACGACAACTAAAACCAAAAAATAGCCAGGCATTGTGGCGGGCACCTGTAGTACCAGCTACTTGGGAGGCCAAGACAAGAAAGAGAATTGCTTAAGCCCAGGAGCTGGAGGTTGCTGTGAGCTGTGATGCCACAGCACTCTACCCAGAGCAACAGGTTGAGGCTCTGTTTCAAAAAAGAAAAAAGTTTAGTCATTCTATTCGGAAAATGAGAATAACCCTTGCCCACCATCCTAAGCTTTTATAATAAGAGAGAAGCTGAGAAGGTATTCTACAGATTGTAAAGTGCTATGTATATTTAAGACGTGGCAGTCAGGATTATGACTAATAGCAAAAGTAGACATTTATTGACTACTTACTCTGTACTTACTAATGCTAAGCATCACCATGCATTAGCAGAGTCAAACCTGACAACATAGATCTTACCTCCTAGACTGTCAACTTCACAAGGAGATTTTTTTATTGGTTTTTGTTCATAGTTGCATCACCAGAGCCTAGAACAGTACCTGGCACATCATAAGTGTTCAGTAAATATTTGCTGAATGAATGAATTAATCCAGGATGTAGAGAAGGGCCTGAGGTTCAAAGAAATGATACAGCTTGACCAAGGTCACCCAGGCAGTAAGTGGCTGGGACAGGCCAGGACCTTGACTTCAAAGTCTAAGTTATTAACCACTTAATTCCTTCTTGTGATTACTGTTCTTTAAGTACGTTGCTCTTGTTGTCACTGTTATTCTTGTTGTTCCTATTATTATTTCAGGCCCTGGGCTTGGCCAGGCAGGGCAGCCAAACAGTGGATGCCATTCCCCTCCCTCCATCTCCACTCCCACATTCCTTCCCAGCTTCCCAGCCATGCCCCCCAGTCACCCCTCACCACTGGCCCTTCCCACAGTCACCAATCCATAGCCCACCCCCCATTCTTGCAGGGATGTTCCTGATGACGTACAGCCTATTGCTAGCCTCCCAGGAGTGGCCAGGTAGGAGACAAGGAGGGTCGGGTCGGGGGATGGTGGAGGGAGAGATTTCACAGGTGGAGATGCCAGGAGGCAGAAGATCTGGAGACACAAATGTCAGCTCAGTAGATGGAAGAGTTTCCTCAGGGTCAAAGCTAGCCTCATAAAGTAATGAGCTACCTATCACCAGAGTCATCACAGCAGAGGCTGTTGCAGAAGGGAGTAGAACTTCACATGGGAGGTCAATAAGAGCCTCTTGGGGCTTGGCGCCTGTGGCTCAAGCAGATAAGGCTCCAGCCACATACACCAGAGCTGGCAGGTTCAAATCCAGCCTGGGCGAACCCCCCCACCCCCCCACCCCCGCCAAACAACGACAGCTGCAACCAAAAAATAGCCGGGCATTATGGCGGGTGCCAGTAGTCCCAGCTTCTTGGGAGGCAGAGGCAGGAGAATGGCTTGACCCCAGGAGTTGGAGGTCACTGTGAGCTGTGATGCCACAGCACTCAACCCAGGGCAACAGCTTGAGGCTCTGTCTCAAAAAAAAAAAAAAAAAAAAAAAGAGCCTCTTGGAGGAGCCTTCCATAGTTCTGCTACTCAGGGCCTCCGTTTTCTGGGTGCATTTCTGTTCTTCCTTGTACTGTGGGGCTTGAGCCTTCCTGCTGCTGAGTGCAGTGTGACTGTTAACAGAAGAACAGTGCTGAAGGGTCAGGGGGACTCTTCCCTGGGACCTGCCTCCCTTCAGCCCCTCCACCCCACCCCACCCAGGTATGGTGTGAACCGGCTGGAAGAGATGCTGAGGCCCCTGGTGGAAGAGGGCCTGCGCTGCGTCCTG
>CAUYRH010131960.1:0-63618 GCA_963574655.1 Perodicticus potto
TGCCTCCGCCTCCCAAGTAGCTGGGACTACAGGCGCCCGCCACAACGCCCGGCCATTTTTTGGTTGCAGCCGTCATTGTTGTTTGGCGGGCCCAGGCTGGATTCGAACCCGCCAGCTCAGGTGTACATGGCTGGCGCCTTAGCCCATTGAGCCACAGGCGCCGAACCCACAAACCCTATTCTAATTACATTATTCAGTAGCAACACGTAATTGCTACCCCCAAAATGTTTAATGGAATCTTCCTCCCAACACACACACTCAGTGAGTCTCGTTAGTGAGCCTAGTGAGCGCTGAGTGCCAGGCTCAGCCCGGAGGCCACACCCCTGAGAGACAGGGCCAGGCTATTGTGGCTGAGATTCTTTCCAAAACCAAACAAAAAACGGAAAACCCTGAATTAGAGGGTACCGGTGCTAATCCCGGTAAGGGGCTTGACAAGTGCCAGTGCTGAGTCCCGGCATTTCCCTAACTCTCTTCCTTTCAAGGAACCTCGGGGCCCCCTCCCTGAGCTCCTCCCTTCTCTGAACCCCCTTATTTTATCTAAGCCCCCCTTTCTCACCTTGATCCCACCTTTTTCCAGAGTGCCTATCACCTCACTGAAATACCTCCTCATGAACCCCCTCACTTCTCTATACCCCATCTTCTCTGTAAACCCTCTTGAACCTTCCCCCCACCCCCACCTCCACTGCTGCCTCTCTGCGACCCCTTCCCTAGCCTCTTGCCCTTGCTGAGACCTGGCTCCCGCTGTGCTCTTGGCCTATTGATGTCACCGTCCACCCCCTACTCCCAACCCAAACAAAAATCCCTTCCAGGCCCAGGTCAGACACTTCTCTTTGAAGCTTCCCACCCTACACTGGGAAGGACAAATTGTCCCCTTCCCCCACAGCTTTGTTCATCTCTGATCCCTGGTCAACTGTGTCTGTGGTGCCTGAGTCTGACCCATCTTGCAGGCTCCAGGCACACCACAGGTGCTCCCAGAGATTTGCTGCCAGCAACTGCAAGATTGTGCGATCAGGAAAAGAGATTTACACCAGAAGTGTCAGAAAGGTGTTGGTGAAGGGAAAAAGCTAAAGGGTGAGCTGCATGTAGCATTTCCAGAGCCCCTCAGGTGCCTTCTCAGACCCCATGAGAGCAAGGTCTCATCCATGCTGCTGAACACAGAAGGAAACCAGAGGTTGACTGGAACCAAAGCAGGGCTGAGATGCGGGTGCTTAAGTGGCTGGTGAGGGAGTATCTCCCTGACCCAGCTTACTATTCCTGACACTGATCAGAGCTGCTCCCCCATCCTCCCACCACCCTCTCCTGGAAAGAGCCAGTTCTGACTCACACCCTTTCCCGATCAGTCCTCAAGGTGATCTGGGAATGAGGTCGGAAGAAGGAAGGAAACATCCCTCAGGTCTCCCCCCCTCGCCTGACGTCCTGGCTCCAGAGCCAGAAAGAGCCACTTTAAGACTCTCCCTGGGGACCCAAGAGCAGAAAGAGAAGATCTGGTTCTCGGGGAGTGTGGCTGAGGTAGAGAGCTCATCTCATCCTCTCCCCTCTATCCACTCTGTCAGGGACCCCTTCCCCAGAAGGCCGATGGCGTCTGACATCTCTATGACCCTGCTCTGCCTCTGTGGTGGAGGGTCTGTGCCTGTCTCCCAAGACTGTGTCCACTGTTGTCCTGGGGAAGGGTCCTGTGGCCCTCAGACTGGGAGCTCCTGAGAGCAAGGCTCTCAGCGACCCTCAGACCCCAACTGGAGCCTCCTGGGGGCAGCTCCACACCCCCCTGGAACTCCCAGAGCTGGGGCTGTCACCCCTCTCTGAGGGAAGATGGGGTCACTTTTGACAGAGGGCTCCAGTGTGGGGGATCGCCACACCTCGGTGAGACCAGGAGCTACCCCAGGGCGCACATGCGTGGTACCCCTAATCCCCTATCTATACCCCAGCATCTGTCCTTGATCCTTAGAAAGAAGCCGTGTAGGGGGTCCTGCCAGCCAGTCTACTAGGAAGCTGCCAGAAGACCAAAGGGATGGGGGTTGCTGCAGCATCAGACACACAGCCCCATCCTCCCCCCAGGCAAGCCAGGTTTCCTGCCATTGACAGCATCGCAGCTGGGCCCTGCCCTGCCTCCCTGAGCTTAACCCCTTCATGACCAGATCTCAAGGCCGAAGCCCGCACCCCCAGAATTAAAGTGCCATATCATCGGACTGCTTTGAGTATTAAATATGTTAATCCTTGTACGAAGTATTAAGAACAGCCCCTAACATATATTAATCTCTCAATAAAAATTACCTATTATTCCTAACTGTGTGAGCTTGGATAAATCATTTCAGTACTCTGAGCCTCAGTCTCTTCATCTATAAATGGAGAAAATAATAAAACCTACTCACCAAAGACGGTCTTGGGGATTAATCGCAACAATGCAGTTCAAAGCATTTTGTAAAGGACTGTAACAACACACTATGGAACCATCACAGACAAAAAAAAAAAAAAAAACCCCAAACCCTCCTTTTAACTTTGTAATAAAATCTCTTACCAGGAGGTGAGCCTTGGGCTTTCAGACCCATTCCTGGCTTGACAGAGTGCAGTGGGAAGAGAGAATTGGGAGCTGGGTTTTCTACCTTTCTGTTCCTGTTTCATTACCCATTGAGTGGGGTCGATCATCACTGCTGGGTCCCTGTCTAGGGTCCTGGAGGGGTCAAAGTAGATCAGAGAGCACAGAGGGGAACATGCTTTACAAATATTAACAAGTGCTAGAATGGTGGGGGAGGGACTTAGAGAAAGTGCTCCGCAGAGGGGACAAGTCTTTGAACAATGGATGCCGGAGTTACCTGCTGAGACAAGGGGAGAAGCTCTCCTGGGGGGAAAGGCTTCGTCAGGAGATGTGAGGTGTCAGAGAAGAAACTCTGGCAGATCCAGGAGTCCCCATGTGGGGGCAGAGGAGGAAGGGGAACAAAGGCTCGTCCTTGCAATCAGTCCCTCACCACCCTCTTCCCAGCCAATCCCATTTGCCATCAGAGGACCCAGGGCAGAAGCATCTCCATTGGCTCCTGGGCATGACTTTCATGCCGAGACTTGCTGAGACACACTCGCCGCACATCTGCAGCACCCTCAGGCTACAGATTCCTGGCTTCACCCCTAGGGATAGCAGGCTTGACACCACCCAATACTCAGACCAGGACAAATCTAAACCTGCTAGAGGAAAAAAGCAAGATGACCAGAAGAACCCTGCTCTGCCTTCCCATTCAGACTGTCAGAGAGGGGGCTGACCCTACATGAGGAGCAACCCCATCCCAGACCTTTGGAGGAAGCCTGAGGATCAGGATACCTACTTTGGGGTCCTGGTTCTGCGCAGATCTCAAGGTGCCTCCTTGGCAAATCATTTAACATGGCATGGCCTGTTTGGCCAAACGTAAAATAAAGGAACTGGGCCAGGTTCCCAGGTCCTTTCAGTGCTGAGAGTGTGTGATCAGGAAGGAGTTAACAGAGGCCAGACTCTGGGTCAGGAAGGCGAGGGTTAATCTGGGGGGGCGGGTGGAGGCTCTCTCTGCTTTTCCTGTGGAGAGTGAGGTTTGGCTGCCACCAAAGTTACTTCTAGTCCCTGCTGTCCCTCCTGCCCTCAGTCTGGACCTGCCCAGGGACCCTGCAATTCAGCCTTCCCACGCAGAAGTGAGTGTATCCTGAGCTCAGAGTGGGGGTTGGGGGAGGGACCCAGAGGCACAAGGGCAAGGCGGCTGGTGCCAAGCCAGTGAGCCTAGAGGGCAGAATTGGGACCACTAAATCCAGAACTGGGAGAAGGTGGGCAGAGAGATGGAGGCCTGAGGACCACTGGCAGGCTTCTAGGGTGGGATGTCTGCAGACGGGCATCCAGGCCAGCCCAGAAGGCGGGGAGGAGGCAGCAGACAGTAGACTATTTTGGTCCTTGTGTTTAGGGACTTTTTATAGTCTCCCAGCTCAGTGCTGGGGAGGAGGGGACAGAGGGCATTCTTGAGAAGTCAGACAAACACAGTGCCCTCTGGGACTTTGGAACCTGACCCACTGCCCAGTATAGTCTCTGGGAGCGAGAAGGAACACTGCCAGGCTCTCCTTGTTCCCAGCCCTCAACTACCTGTGGGCAGACTTACTACACACTAGCTGGTGGAGTAGGCGGTAGGCTGGGGTTGGCCCCCTCCCTCCATCCCCCCAGCTAATTCTGTTCCTTTGCTACCTCTAGATCCAAGGTCCCTCAGCCTCCAGAACTTAGGGGCAGTGGGGGGTGGGGAGTGAGGAACACGTGGGTGGCCTCTTCTGTTACTGCCAAGGGAACTGTCAGCTCTTGATTTATAATCCCTTCTTGCCCCTTTTCCCAGCAGAAGGGAGGTGAAGGGTCAGAGGTCTCAGGATGAAAAGGGGCAAGTACCCTGAGGGCAGATTTCTGGGAGTACAGGTTACTGGGAAGAATTAATGGAAGGAACTGCTTAGTGAGGCAAGGGGCCCAATTCTAATGGAAATTGCTTGGTTTTATAGCAGTAGGAATGGGAAGTTCTGATAGGCAAGTGAGTGATCCAGTTTGAACTATGTCTGGAATATAAGGCAACGGACCTGGGTTCCTGGCCGCCTAACTCTCCTATGATTGCACGGGCTACTCCTCCCTAGGCAGTTTCCTCTTCTATGAAATGGAAATGAAGAGGTTAGACAAGGTGATGTTTACAGTTTGGTGTTCTGGAATCTCCTTGGCAGGGGCACAGAGTGTCTGGCAGTAGCTGGCTGACATGGCCTGGGGACCACCTCCCTCTCCTTCCCGGATGGTCCTGCTGGGCCTGGGCAGGGCAGTTGGCTGCAATTACTGGAGGCTTCTACCCTGTGGTTATATCCCTGACCTCGGTGTTTGGGGGTGGGAAGGGTGGGCCGTGGAGCCAGCCTGTGGCCAGGAGCCTCCTTGTCTTGGGCTCAAAGCTGCTGGGTTGGGAAGAGGTATTTTTTCCGGTTAAGGCCACTTTTGGGAATTGAGCTGAGACAAGCCCTTTTTCCTTTTCCAAAGGTCCTGTTTGCATGGCCCTGTGGCCCTACTGGGGCACCCTCAAAGGAGCATATGTTGCTGGTGACCAGAGAGCCCCCACTCCTATCTCTGAAGGATGGGGAGAGGGGATGGGATGAGCCTCTGCTCCCTGGACACAACCCCGGAGGACTTGGATGGGGGAGGGATGGCTGACTGATCCTATACTAAGCATGCCTTCCGGAGAGGGGCAGGGACATCTACCTTCTCCCTGACCATTCCTCTCTCTCTGCAGGTCCCGAGGAGCTCAAGCCAATTGTTCTCTGTTCCTTGGCTAGCCACATACCTCCCGCCGCTTATGGGGCACTGTCCTTTCCAGCTCTGCTAAGATGCTCCTGGCCTCTCCCTCTACACCATCCAGGGGACGGACCCCCAGCGCCGTGGAGAGGCTGGAAGCCGACAAAGCCAAGTACGTCAAGACGCACCAGGTGATAGCGCGGCGACAAGAGCCAGCCCTGCGCGGGGGTCCCAAGCCGCTCACTCCGCATGCCTACAATGAGCTGGGGCCCTCTGCATCGCCCAGGACCCCGAGGCCAGCCCGCCGGGGCAGCGGCAGGAGGGCACCAAGGCCTGACTCCCTCATTTTCTACCGCCAGAAACGGGACTGCAAAGCTTCAGTGAACAAAGAGAACGCCAAGGGCCAGGGGCTGGTGCGGCGCCTCTTCCTGGGCGCCCCCCGGGACGCCGCCCCGAGCAGCCCAGGCCCAACGGAGAGACCTGCGGTTTCTGGGGTTTGGGCTGCACCGCAAGACAACCCGGAAGCAGCGAGAAAGCGGGCGCTGTGCCCCACGTGCTCGCTCCCGCTGTCAGAGAAGGAGCGCTTCTTTAACTACTGCGGCCTGGAGCGCGCGCTGGTGGAAGTGCTGGGCGTCGAGCGCTTCTCTCCGCAGAGCTGGGGCGCCGACGCCAGCCCTCAGACCGGAACTTCCCCGCTTCCGGGCTCGGGGGACACCAGCGACTGGACATCCAGCGATGGGGGCGCGGACCGCCCCGACTGCGCAGACGGCGGCGGCCGCGGAGGCTCGGAGGCGGCGGGCTCGGCGCGGGACGGGCGCCCGGCGGTGTCGGTGGTGGAGCGCAACGCGCGCGTCATCCAGTGGCTGTACGGCTGCCAGCGCGCCCGCGGCCCGCCGCGCGAGTCCGAGGTGTGATCGTGGCTGCTCGGGAGCCGGCTCCTGGGGAGTCTGGAGAGCGAGGCTCGGCCTGGGCACCCTCTGGAACTCGGTTTCCCATCTGAACCTCGGGGAGATGGGACATGATCCCGAAGGCTCTACCTAGCGCGTGCCGCAGAGGGGGCGAAAGGGCCTCGTGGTCCCTGTGGAGGCCAGGTCTGGGGAGTGATGCCCTAGGTGGGAGATGAACAAACCTGCTGAATAAAGCTGAAACGTTATTTCAGTGGGTCGAGTTCAGATTAGAGGGCGGCTATTGAGGAAGGGGATAAGACGGGTTTGCCTGGTTAAGCGCGTGGGTTTTGGAGTGCGGGTTCTAGACGGTGTGGCTCTGAGCAAGCACTTAACCTCACTGTACGCGGCTGCGCCCGTCGGTTATTAAAGATAGAAGAGGGCCAGCCCAGAGGCTCACTCCTGTATGTAATCCCAGCACTCTGGAGGCCGAGGCGGGAGGATCACCAGTGCTCACCAGTCCGAGACCAACCTCAGCTACAGCGAGACTCCGCCTCTAAAAATAGCCGGGCCTGTGTTGGAGGTTTAGTGGTGAGCTTAGCTGCCTTCTAAAAATAGCCGGGCCTCGTGGTGGGCGCTTGTAATCCCAGCTACTCGGGAAGCTGAGGCGAAAGAATCGTTTGAACCCAGGAGTCTGAGGTTGCTGTGAGCTATGACATCACAGCACTCTGCCGGGGGCTGACAAAGTTACTCTGTCTCAAAAAAAAAAAAAAAGGGAACGATAATAAAATTTTGAAGTAGTTGTAACATGCGCGGCAGAGTACCCTGCATATAGAAGTGTTTAATAAACGGTAGCTGCTTCGACTACTACTGAATTAGCACCAATGTCTTTATGGTCACGTTCTCCACCGACTCCCAGATGGATCCAAACTAGCTGGGAGATGGGAAAGGCGCGTTTGGCGAGTCCTAGGCTTGTATCCAGATAGCGGGTTAAACCACCCTGGAAAAGCCCGCGTTTCCGAAGCTTTGCTGCCCCCTTGTGGTCTCGGGGTATGAAGGGCTGGGATTTGGAAGATCCAACACTGAG
Source organism: Perodicticus potto (assembly GCA_963574655.1). Taxonomy (NCBI): domain Eukaryota; kingdom Metazoa; phylum Chordata; class Mammalia; order Primates; family Lorisidae; genus Perodicticus; species Perodicticus potto. The sequence continues at coordinate 7,223 of CAUYRH010131960.1, forward strand.
GACATTACAAGGGACCCTTCAACCAGAACTTTTCCAGCCCCAGCTAAATATCCTGCCATTGCCCTCCCTTTCCTTCAAGGACACACAGGTCACGCGTTTTCCTCACATGTTCGCCCTTCTAAGCTTTTACTCACGCACCTCCTTCCTTTCCTGGGTTACCTTTCCCTTTCTCTCCACTCATCCTCTTCGGGAAACTTTCCTGAATTCCCAGTCTGCCTCATCTCCTTTGACCGCCCACGTACTGCCCTATTTTGTGCCTTAATTTGTCACTTTGTGAACGACTTGCTGATAGTTAAATAAGTTTTCTCTTTTCCTACTACAGGGATTGGATCGGGCACATGGTAGGACCATAGGCAATGTTTGTTGAATTAAATGAGGCTGGACAAGCAGGGCGATGGAACCTGTCCTCTAGGGCGCCCCAGCTCCCTGGAAAGATGTATCTTAAATCGAACGCAGTCCTTCCTGATACCTGGGCTGCCTCCGTTCATTCCCGCCCCCCAAAGTTTGTAGGCAAAGGAAGTAAGGACCCCTCCAGATGGACCCTGCCTGAGTCTCCCACCCAAAAGCAGCTTTTCCTGGCATCTAGACAAAAGCACGCAGCCACACAGGGTGTCTGGCCAGGGGGTTTTATGAGGACAGGAGTGGACGTCCAGTTCGGCCTACTGGCTAGTCACCCTTGGGCGCAGACTTCACCCTCATCTCGGCCAGTTTGTGGGTGAGGAAGCCCCACTTGAAGCCGGCCACCGAGTCGGCCTCCCGCGGCTCCGAGCGCTCGGTGGCTTCCTCCGCGGCCTCATCCCCGAGTTCCGGGTCCGGCTCCCGAGTGGGCTCCGCGCCGCGCAGCATGGACGCTGCCGCCGCCTGCTGCTGCTGCCACCTGCTGGCGAACGCGTCCCAGAATCCCGGTCCGCGCGGCTCGGCAGCTGCTGCCTGGGATGCCGGACTGGCCGCCAGTGGGCTGCGGAGAAGGCGGGGTCAGGGGCGGGGCTGGGCTGCCGGACCAGGAACCTAGAGAAGCCAGCGAGTCCCAGGGCCGAGTACGGGGCTGGAGGAGCCTAAGCTAGGCTCGGGGCTGGGGTCTGGCGCCGGGTCCGGTGACCAGGGCTGGGGTGTGTGTGGGCGGGGCTGGGGAATGTGTGTGTTGGGTGGTGGTGGGATCTGAGCCTAGAGGCAGTAGGAGGGCTCAGAGGCGCTGGGAATTGGAACTGGGGAAGTACAGGTCAAGGAATTAGGCAAGGGGTGTGGAGGGAGGGGATCAAGATCAGAATCCCTGGGAAGAGAGCAGGGCCAGGGGTTTAGGAAAGTGGGAAAATGCCAGAGGGGAGAAGCTGGAGGTGGTGGGTCTGGGAAGTTAGGGGAGGGGCCCTGAGAGAGGGGCGTGGCCCAAGAATTTTTGGGGGCATGTAGGGAGTACTTGGATCCCACTTGAAGGAAGTCCTCGGGAAAAGAACTGGGCAAGGATCTGTCAGGTCCTAGGATTCAGTGTAAGGGGGAAAGTCTAGATTAGAGACTACGGGAGGGGGAAACTGGGGCAGTGGATGGCGGTAGGTGGGAAATGTGGGGGGAAGGGCAGTGAAGAAGGGGTGTGAGGCTTGCAGTGGTAGCCTCAAGTCTGGGAATAGTCCTTAGGGAACTGGGAGGGAGAGGGAATAAGTGTGGGGAGTAGGAAAGGAAACCTGGGGGCAGAAGAGAAGGAAGGGTGGGAGGGGTCTAGGAGAAAGGAATAGGATTGGGGGGGAATGTGGCTGAAGAAAAGGGCGTGTGAAGAGAAGGAGTGTGAGCTAGGAGGGAGACTTGAGGTCCTGGGTCCTAGTTCCTAATCTTTAGCATTAAAGAGCTTCTAAAACAGTGGTTCTCAAACTAGCGTGCCTCAGAATCCTTAGAGAACTTGTTGAACATATAGATAGATGGTCAGGTCTCTGCCCAGGCCGGCTGTATCAGAATCTCTGAAGGAAGGTCGAGGAATCTGTGGTAGTAACAAGCGCCCTTGGAGGATAATTAGACAATATTTGGGAACCACTGATCTGGATCCCCTTCTGTTGCAAACACCTTGAAGTTATTCTCTGTTCCCTGATTCTAGGGAGATGGGGAGAAAAAGCCCATAAATACCTTTCAGCACTTAATCCCAACAGCTGGTAAATTCCTCTTGAGATCTGACCTAATCTCTCAGATGTGCTAATTTGGCCTCTTTCCTGCCAAGAGGAAACAGAAACAGCCCTGGGCTGTCCTTCCCCAGTCCCTTGTTGGAAAAACAAACAAACCAGAAGAAAAGGAAAAGGCAGAAAAGAGACGCCAGGTCCCTTCCAGAACCACCCCAAACACACAAACACATACTGGTCAGCACAGGGTTCTGTTGGTAGCAGCTTGTCCTCGTCTTCTTTGTTAAACAGAGATGACATTGTCAGCCAACTTTTCACCCCAACCCCTTGAACCTGGGAGGGGGGCTGGGAGTCAGGGAAAGGCCCCAGCACAACCTCCCAGAACTCCATAGCAGCCTCTGCCAGGATCCCCAGGGTTGAGGAGGAAGAACAGAGAACTCACCCGGCGGACCAACTGTGACATGGGATTGAAGGCCTCCTCAGTTGGTTCTGCCTTCTCAGAGTCCACTAATGCTGGGTTCTCTCTCTGGGATACAAGACCCCCACCCAGTATGAGTAAGACCCCCTCCCCAGAGGAGGCCTGCTAACCCAGTACACAGAGATTAGTAACCCCAAACCCTGCAGGACTAAACACACATCTGTACACCTCACACCTCCACAAAGGCGCATTGGATGCATACAGGTATACACAAGGCTACCATTCACGACACATACCTGTATAGTAAGTAAATCTGTGCAGATACTCTTGAGCGCACTTGCCTGCCCACCCACAGACACATCCATACACACCCCAAAAAACATGGACAAGGGAATGCATGCTCATGTAGACACACACCTGCCCCTGAGCCAGCTTCCACATGGCTACAGCTTTTCACCTGTACATAAATATATGTGCTGTGAGGCACTTGTATGAGGACACACACAGTTACACCATTTATACGTGTGCACTTACAGAATTGCAGACAGCTGTACAAAGGCCTGCCTATAGCATACAAAATCTTTCCACCCATCCACAGGTACCCAAACACATATACCATCCTAACATAATCCCTGCAAATTTCTACATAGAGTCATGCAAGCATAGCACACTTGCATATACACCTTCACTGGGGGTTCCACACAGACTTCCATCACAGTACTCTCCCACACACTGTTCTACACAAGTCCAGCTTTGGACGCCAATCTGTCTAGATATGCTACATATATTTATTCATACATGCACGCCACTGGACTAGTTCCCGCCCCTGCCATAACTGTTTGTAAAACTTCCGCTTATCCCAGTCTGTAGATGGAAGACAATTCCCAGTTTTAAGGGACAGGGTCTTACTCTTGTTGCTCAGGCTGGGGAACAGTGGTGTGATCATAGATCACTGCAGCCTTGAACTCCTAGGCTCAAGTGATCCTCCTGCTTCAGCCTTTTGAGTCTTTGGGGCAACAGTGCATCCCTATACCTGGCTACTCTTTAAATTTTTTTTTGTAGAGATAGTGTCTCCCTCGTTGCCAAGGTTAGTCTCAAACTTCTAGCCTCAAGCGATCCTCCCACCTCAGCCTCCAGAGTCCCTGAGATTATAGTTGTGAGCCACCATGCTGGCTTTTTCTGTTTTCTTTTCTTTTCTTTTCTTTTTTTTTTCTTTTTGAGAGAGTCTCGAGCTGTCACCCTCGGTAGGTCACAGCTCACAGCAAACTCCAACTCCTGGCCTTAAGTGATTCTCTTGCCTCAGCCTCCCAAGTAGCTAGGACTACAGGCACCTGCCCCAACGCCTGGCTATTTTTTGGTTGTAGTTGTCATTGTTGTTTGGCAGGCCCAGGCTAGATTCGAACCCGCCAGCTCTGGTGTATGTGGCTGGTGCCTTAGCTGCTTGAGCTACAAGCATCAAGCCATTTTTTTTTGTTTGTTTGTTTTCTGAATGTCAGAATAAAGTATTGTCTGAGTATAGTTTTGATCTCATGTGCTACAATAACCTCCCAAGGACAAGTGCTACTTCCACTACCTCCAGTAATAGGGGACTCACTATCTCATTCCCACTTCTGCTTACCTCTGACCATTAGAAAGTTGTGCCAACCTAAGTATACCCCATGTGACTACTACCCACTGGTCCTAGAAGAATCTCTTCCATGTAGCAGCCTTGAGGTCTCTGGAGACAGTGGCCACTTCTCTCATAGCCCCCAGGTCTTCTCTTCTTCCTCAGTTTTCTTGAATGTCCTGGCTTTCTGACACTGCACCAGGCTCCTTGTCATCCCTGAGTGTGCCAATGGCTTCCTCATAAACGAATCCCCTCTCCCCCCAAGCCCATTTCATGCCCCACTTTGTACCTCTCATTCCTGCCGTCCCTGTGCCCACGCCTCACCAAGCGCTCACAGATGGTACCCACCTCCTCTGCCAGTTCCTCCTCAGATTCCCCACTCAGGGTCTGTAGCACTTTGGACTTATAGGTTTTCCAGAAGGCCTGGTTCATGGCTGCTGGGGAAAGAGACCTGGCACCAAGGCACAGGAAGGTGGTGGCTCAGTGGGCAACCGTGGGTCTGGCTCTAGGAACTTGGTGAGGCCAAGAGCCTGCCTAGGGATCAGGTGACTTCATTAAAGATGCACCAGCCTCTCCAGCTGGCACAGTGCCTAGCAGGTGAACCTGATCCAAAGGAGTCTGGGGTGGGGGATTTTGTCACTTCAGTCCTGTATCTTGACCCATATTGGTCAAGAATAATGAAGGCATCTATCCAAGAGGGGCCTCTTTCCTGGGCCTAGGAGTACTTGAGGTTGCTGATCTCTTAGATGGCTTCAGAAAATTCCTCTTCTGTTCACAAAATTCTTAGGTCTAGGACACACACTGGGGTTCCTGTGACTGTTCCCTATTAACAGCTGTGCCCCGCACTGTGTCCCCACTCACCTCCATGAACTGGAGTGGGAAGGTCTCCAGGCCCCCAATCGGCACTCTGGCTTACATTTCACTGCTTTGTCTGGGCTGGAAACTGATTCCCTCCCCAGGGATGCACGTGCCTGTCTCCCTGTTTCCTGGCAACAAATTCCAAAGAGCTGGAACTCCTGAATTATTGCTGAGCTCCTCTGGTCCCTTCCAGTGGAGTTGGGTTTGGCCAGCTTGGGAGGCAGCAGGCTTTAGTGAATGGGGAAAAGCCCGCTGGCCCTCTCCCACCCTGAGCACACAACACCTAGGCTATCTCTCTGCCCTTGCTGCCAGCCCATACCTGCGATTCCAGGGCTCTGAAAAAGGAGGTGAAGACAAAAGATCTTTCTGTGAGCACCTCATCCTCTTGTGAGAGGAGCTGACCCTTTTTAATTCTGACGGGAAGCCTATGTACTGTGATCTCTACGAGGAACACCCCTCCCTCTCAGATTGGCTGGGGGTGGTGGATGGAGGATGGACAGCACCCAAGGGAGTAACTAGGGACCCAAGGGAATAACTAGGGAGCTGGGAGAAGTGGTGACTTTGTCAGGAACTGGAGATATCTCAGGAAGCCCTGAGCTGGGCTGCTCCCTAGCCTGCCAGAGGAAGGCGAAGCGGCGGCAGCCGGACCCGGATGAGATTCACCGCGGGCTGCGGCTTCCACACTCATTCATTCTCACTCATTGATTAATTTATTCACGTCACCGACATTTATTAGTGCCTTCCAGAGATGTTTAAGCATTCCAACCCTCTCCGCGGATTCTAGGGTTTGGGAACTAGAAAGGGATAAGGCCAAGAGGATGGCGCTGAGATATGTTTGGCCAGTCAGAGTGGGCAGGGCAGAAGGACAGTCTCAAAGCTTCCTGGCCCCAGACCCCGCCACTCCCCAGCGCCAAGTCTGGCGGTCGCGCGCTCCAGTTGGCAAAGTTCATCAGGCCCCGCCCCCAGCTCCGACATTGACGCAGACAGGCGCCGGAGGGCGCTCAAGTCGCCGCCGTGCGAGTGACGTCATCAGAGGCGGTCGGGCCTGGGCTACAGCACCCCCGGCGTCGCGTGACGTCGTAGAGCTGTCCGAAACTCCCTCACGTGTACTTCCAGCTTTACTCCCGGCCCCTTGGCTTGGCTGTTATCAGCCATGGGTCGCTCCCGCCGAACTGGAGCACACCGGGCGCACTCCCTAGCCCGCCAGATGAAGGCGAAGCGGCGGAAGCCGGACCTGGACGAGATTCACCGTGAGCTGCGGCCTCAGGGTCCCACACGGCCCCTGACCAACCCGGGCGCTGAACCCGACCCTGACCTGCCAGGAGGCGGCCTACATCGCTGTCTGGCCTGCGCGTAAGTCTCGGCCGAGCCTGGCTCGGAGGAGGGTCTACGGCTAGGGAGATGTGAGGTCCGAGCCCCACGCCGCGCAGGGTCTGCCCGCGTCCCATTCCTTGAGGGCAGGATCCTGGCGTCAGGGAACGAGCTAGAGTCAAGGAGATAGGCATACCTGAGAGACATCACCTCCTCACTTTCTTCCTCCCCACCATCCCTCACAGGAGGTACTTCATCGATTCTGCCAACCTGAAGACCCACTTCCGATCGAAAGACCACAAGAAAAGGTATGAAGGAATAAGAAGATTGATGGATGGGTGCTCTGCAGGCAGGCCTCACACCTGGTCAGCTCCCAACTTCTATTCTTCTTTCCCCCAGGCTGAAGCAGCTGAGTATCGAGCCCTACAGTCAGGAAGAGGCGGAGAGAGCAGCGGGTATGGGTTCCTATGTGCCCCCCAAGAGACTTGCAGTGCCGACAGAAGTGTCCACTGATGTCCCTGAGATGGACACATCTACCTGATGTGGCCCGAGGATGTAAGGCAGATGAGCTGCCCATGGACAGTGATGCAAGGACTGGGCTAGGAAAGTGTGCCAATTTCTTTTAGCCTTTGGGTTTGGGGAGTGAATGGCCTGTTTTGGGTGCCCTTCCCCCAATAAAGGAACTGGACAAAGAGGGCTTGCCTCTGACTCTCTAACTTCCAGGCCACTTTTCCAAACTCCTGCCCTGGACTGGTTTCTCTACTACATGATATGTATAAGCCCCTCAGTGTCTAGTTCCCACTTGGTCCAGCTTTGGAGCCTGCATCCCTGCCTTCCCTCTAGAGTCCTAGTATCTGAGCTGGAGCCCCCAGCCAAAATCTAGGTGCAGTGTGGAGTAAGGGAGTGGGCCAGATTCATTCTGTCCTACTTCCAGTGAGGGCACAGACTGATCCCCAAAAAAGAAATGGACTCCTGAGATTGCAGCCCTCTTCCCCGACTCACCTACCTCCAGGATCTGGGTGAGAGACTCCTTGCTGCGTCATGGGGCCTGTGGTGGCCGCCGCTGCCCCACCATCTTCCAGACAGCATAGCAGGAGCCGCCCAGCCCAAGGACAGCCAGCAGTGTAGCCACAACCCCAGCCAGCCGACTCCGGGGCTCTGCCTTCAGCTCCCCGGCTACCTGCATCTGGGGGTACACAGGGTGTGCCTGACGGGGTCCCTGAGACTTCTGGGAAGGTGAGGAGTAGGAAGGGCTGAGAAGGTGCAGCTAGATGAAGGAGACATGGACACCATTGGTGCCCCAGGGAGATTCCACCCCAATCCTCTCGCCTCACTGCCCATCTGGGCCCTGGCTGCTCAGGCGGCAGGGAACGTGACAGCCTGGCCTTTGGGGGTGTCAGGCCAGCCGTGGTAGGGAGAGGAAGGGGTTAGTGGTGCCCGAAGTCATTAGTCAGCAGTACTTACCTGTAGCACCCGGAAATAGCCAGGGGTCAAACGACGAAATCTCATGGTGGGGGGCACTGGTCTCCCTGGCGGCCTGTAGGGTTGGAGCAGATATGAAGATCAGAGTTGTTCATGCTACCAAGAAATAGAAAGCAGGGTAAAGGGGTTCCTGACTTTCCATATGCACAAGACCCAATCCCTCAAAGGATGCTCACCGACCGGTGCCTGCCTGCCCGCCCAGGTCTGGCAGGGGGTGGGGCAGCTGGACCTTTAAATCTGGCCCCTCCCCCCAACTGCCTGCCATCCTGCCAGCCTTAGGAGCAGCTGTCAGGAGAGATCAGCATCAGGCCTGAGCAGCACCTCCCCCACCCTCCAGGGTGGCCAGGCTGGGTAGGCAGGAGAGGCCTTGGCTGGAAGTGCTCAGGAATCCCAGACCTGGACCAGGTACTGGGCATGTCACCCTCAACACTGGTCTGGGCCCTGTCTCTAACTCATGATTGAATACCACCAGTCAGCATTCAGCAAAGGAGGCTAAGGGTCCCTTATGAGCCTTATTCCCAATAGCAATACACCTTTTTTATTTGGTTTCCATGAGAACAACCTCCCCTCCTTGATGGAGGGCACATTTGACCTCTTTCCCCAAGACAGAGTTCCTGTAGGGACTTTTCTATCCCCATGTTGGGGACAATAATAAAAGGGGATCTGCATATAAAAATCAAGAAAGCTGTCCATGATATGTTAAAATATAATAGCTGACTGAGCTGGTTGGTCATTGTTCTAAGCACTTAACATGTATTACCTTGTTTGATACTGATTATTTTATAAAATGAAAAAATTCAATTTACAGGATAGTATGTAGAATATTTGCATATAGAGAGGAATGGAAGAATACCCAAAACCTCCACTGGAGAACAGGTTAGAGTCTTGCTGAGAAAAGAGCATATCCTCTTTTCACTTAATTATCATTGAAAAAAACATTTTTGTTTTTTTGAAACACAGTCTTTCTCTGTCACCCAGCCTAGAGTGCCATGGCCTCACCCTAGCTCACAGCAACCTCAAACTCCTGGACTCGGCCAGCCATAGTGGCTCATGCCTGTAATCCTAGCACTCTGGAACGATCCCTTGAGCTCAGGAGTTCGAGAACAGCCTGGGCAAGAGCAAGACCAAGACCCTATCTCTACTAAAAATAGAAAAATTAGCCAGGTATGGTGGCAGGAGTCTGTAGTCCCAGCTACATGGGAGGCTGAGGTGGGAGGATTGCTTGAGCCCAGGATTTGTTTTTTGTTTGTTTGTTTGGGGGTTTTTTACTGCAATTTATTTCCATCACTATTACCTGGTGTTTGTTTGTTTTTGAGATGGAGACTCACTCTGTTGCCTAGGCTAGAATGCCATGGCATCAATCAGCCTAGCTCACAGCAACCTCAAACTCCTGGGTTCAAGTGATACTCCTGCCTCAGCCTCACAAGTAGCTGGGACTACAAGCATGTGCTACCATATCCAGCTAATTTTTCTGTTTTTCATAGAGATGGGGTCTTGCTATTGCTCTTGCTCTTGCTCAGGCTGTTCTCAAACTTCTGAGCTCAAGGGATCCTCCTGCCTTGGCCTCCCAGAATGCTAGGGTTATAGGCGTGAACCACTGCACCTAGCCAATAATCTTTGAAATTTTTACAGCAAATATGTAGAACTTTTATGTTCATAAAATCTTCTTTAAAATAGAAGCTGCCATTTACTGTGCCCCTAACTGCCTAGCCCTCTCAGGTGCTGGGGATGAAGAGTAAAGTCACTGTTGTGGTTGTTAGGTTGTCTTGTCAGTTTCTCTTCTACAAGAGTATGAGTTCAGGGAGGATAGGGCTGGCTGGGTTCTCACCACTGTATCTGGTGCCAACTTAGGATATGTATTTGATGAAATTCGGATCTGTGTCTACTGAACACCATGACAAAGACTATTAGAATTTATTGGAGTTTCCCAGAATGCCTTGGAGGGACTACTATATGGAGAGACAAAAATGTTAATGGAGGGCTCGGTGCCTGTGGCTCAACGGGCTAAGGCGCCAGCCATGTACACCTGAGCTAGTGGGTTCAAATCCAGCCCGGGCCCGCCAAACAACAATGATGGCTGCAACCAAAAAATGGCCGGGCGTTGTGGCGGCCGCCGGTAGTCCCAGCTACTTGGGAGGCGGAGGCAGGAGACTCGCTTGAGCCCAGGAATTGGAGGTTGCTATGAGCTGTGATGCCATGGCACTCTACCCAGGGTGACAGCTTGAGACTCTGTCTCAAAAAAAAAAAAAATGTTAATGGAGGACGCAGCACAGAGTATTTGAGGGACATAGTACCGGGTGTGAATATATAAGTTAATAAAATAATAAAGCAAAGGACAAAGCCAGAGAGGTGAGGGTATTGCAGATTTGGAGCCCACTGGTTCACAAGCAAAGGTGGCAAGGCCTGCAGGACCTGGAGCCCTGAAGTCTATTCCCTTTGAAGGAAGAAGCTGCTGATCCACTCTTGGTGTTTGATGCCAATTGTGAGGGTGGGATGGGATTGCCAGAGCTGGCCAAGTTGCAGAGAATCTGGAGGTCTCAATTTATATGTGAAATTGTTAAATGGTGGCTCAGCGCCTGTGGCTCAACAGGCTAAGGCGCCAGCCACGTACACCTGAGCTGGCGGGTTCGAATCCAGCCCGGGCCCGCCAAACAACAATGACGGCTGCAACCAAAAAATGGCGAGGCGTTGTGGCGGGCGCCTGTAGTCCCAGCTACTTGGAAGGTGGAGGCAAGAGACTCGCTTGAGCCCAGGAATTGGAGGTTGCTGTGAGCTGTGATGCCACAGCACTCTATCCAGGTGACAGCTTGAGGCTCTGTCTCAAAAAAAAAAAAAGAAATTGTTAAATGGTGACAACTAGATGGGCCATCCCTGGTTCAGATTCAGACTTGGATCTCTGGCTTGGCGCCTGTGGCTCAACTGGTTAAGGGGCCAGCCACGTACACCTGAGCTGGCGGGTTCAAATCCAGCTTGGGCCTCCAAACAACAATGACGGCTGCACACAAACCTTGGCAGGGTGTTGTGGCTGGCGCCTGTAGTCCCAGCTACTTGGGAGGTGGAGGCAAGAAACTCGATTAAGCCCAGGAATTAGAGGTTGCTGTGAACTGTGATGCCACAGCACTTTACCTAGGATGACAGCTTGAGGCTCTGTCTCAAAAAAAAAAGAAAAGGGTGGCGCCTATGGCTCATCAAGTAGGGCGCTGGCCCCATATACCGAAGGTGGTGAGTTCAAACCTGGCCTCGGCCAAACCGCAAAACAGAAAAATAGCTGGGCGTTGTGGCAGGCTCCTGTAGTCCCAGCTACTTGGGAGGCAGAGGCAGGAGACTTGCTTGAGCCCAGGAATTGGAGGTTGCTATGAGCTGTGATGCCACGGCACTCTATCCAGGGTGACAGCTTGAGGCTCTGTCTCAAAAAAAAAAAAGCACTGGTATCATTAAAATAGTACAGTCGTGTTTTGTTTTTTTTTTTTTTTGGATAGCAACTTCCTCTTTATTCAAAATGAAAACAATGCATTGTACAAAGTATAGATCAGAAGTTTGGAAGTTAGGTATGAATGGAATTCCATACAGTCTTGTTTTTATTTTTTATTTTTTTTATTTTTTTTGAGACAGAGCCTCAAGCTGTCACCCTGGAGAGAGTGCTGTGGCATCACAGCTCACAGCAACCTACAATTCCTGGGCTCAAGCAAGTCTCCTGCCTCCGCCTCCCAAGTAGCTGGGACTACAGGCACCTGCCACAACGCCCGGCCATTTTTTGGTTGTAGCCGTCATTGTTGTTTGTCGGGTTGGGGCTGGATTCGAACCCGCCAGCTCAGGTGTACGTGGCTGGCGCCTTAGCCAGTTGAGCCACAGGCACCAAGCCCAGTCTTGTTTTTTAATGTAAATAAACACATTACTATACCATAAATTTGTGTTTTTATATTCTTTCATTTCATTTATTTATTTAGTTTTTTAGAGATGGGATCTTGCTGCTGCCCAGGTTTGAATGCAGTGTCATGACCATAGCTCACTGCAACCTCAAACTCCTAAGACATGGGATCCTCTTGCCAAAGCCTCCCTAGTAGCTGAGACGATAGGCATGTGTCACCACACCCAGCTAATTTTTTTATTTTCTTTCTTTCTTTATTTATTTTGAGACAGAGTCTCAAGCTGTTGCCCTGGGTAGAGTGTGGTGGCGTCCACAGCTCACAGCAACCTCAAACTCTTGGCCTCAAGCGATTCTCTTGCCTCAGCCTCCCAAGTAGCTGGGACTACAGGTGCCCTTCCCAAGGCCGGGTTATTTTTTTGTTGCAGTTCTAATTGTTGTTTTAGCTGGTCAGGGCCAGGCTCAAACCCTCCAGCTTCAGCATATGTGGCTGACGCCTTACGCACTGAGCTACAAGCGCCGCCTTTTTATTTTTACGGAGAGGGTCTTGCTGTGTTGCCTAGGCTGGACTCAAAGACCTGGCCTTAATGATTCTCCTGCCTCAGCCTCTCAAGTTGTTGGGATTACAGGCGTGAGCCACTGCACCTGGCATAAATTTGTATTTTAACATATATTGTTCTCCTAAGCATTTTGTTTTATGCTTTTAAAAGCATTATTCTGAGTAGGGCTCATAGGGCACACCAGATCCCAAGGTATAATGTAAGGGGTTCATAGTGCAAAATAAAAGATGAGAGCTAAAAACCCCAGTTGTAAAACTATTCACTCAGATAGTCTGCACAGCTGCCCTCTTAAGTAAGGACTATTATTTATTTAATTGTTTTTTATTATTTTTTATTTATTTGCATAGAGTCTCATTATGTCACCCTCGATAGAGTACTTTGGCATCATTGCTCACAGCAACCTCAAACCCTTGGGCTCAAATGATTCTCTTGCCTCACCCTCCCCAGTAGCTGGGACCACAGACACCCGCCAGAAGGCCGGGCTTTTTTTTTTTGCGATTTTTGGCCGGGGCCGGGTTTGAACCCGCCACCTCCGGCATATGGGGCCGGCCCCTACTCCTTTCAGACACAGGCGTCGCCCTATTTTTTTTTTTTCTTTTAATAGACGGGTCTCACTCTTGCTGAGACTGGTCTCAAACTCCTGAGCTCAGGCAATCCACCCGCCTTGGCCTCCCAGAGTGCTGGGATTACAGGCGTGGGCCACCGCACCTGGCATGAGTAGGAACTATTATATCCGTTTTATAAACTGGAAAACAGGCGTGGAGGTTAGGGTCAGCCCCAGGTCACACACCTAACAAGAGCTGCCATAGACACCCAGGGACCTGAACCCCCAACCTCTGTGCTTTGTTACTGCGCTTTACCGCTCCCCTTTTGGCACATTTGGGGAGCCGGAGGTTCAGGGCCCCATCCTGCGATCTGAGATCACTTTGGGGCAGGATTTCAGGCTGGCTCTGAGGTCGCTGGAGTCACTCAACAGTAATCTCGTCCTGTCCCGGCGCCCAGCTGCCAAAGCCCTAGGTTACCTGAAGGGCGGGACGGGAGGTGCGCAGGTTCCGGCCAATGGCTGTCGCAGCGCCTCACCTGGCCGATCACGTGAGCCCAGGTATGCGCCAGCTCCGCCCCGGACTCAGCTAGGCCCCTCCCCAAGCCTGGACTCAGAGCGGAAATTCCTGCGCGGGCGGGACGCAGCGGGCGGTGATCCGCGCTGGCGGAGCTCGGCCATGGAACCTGTAGAGACCTGGACCCCCGGGAAGGTGGCAGCTTGGCTGAGAGGTGGGTGGGACCCAGGAAGAGTTGGGTTTGAAGGGGGGTTAGGTGTGGTGTCCCGCCTGCGGAGGGCCGGGGAGAGGAAAAGGAGAGAAACTGGGAGTCTGTCGGTTAGTCAGTCAACAGGTATTTATTGAGCGTCTGCCATGGTCCAGGTCCTGTGCTGGGCAGAGGGATGGAAGAGATGACCCTGGAGGGCAGGAGCATCCCGAAGCGGGTGCCCCATGGCCGCAGCATCCCAGGCGGCCACCCGGGTAGTGACCCGGAGACGGTGTTGTGAAAACAAGACCACGCCCACTTTATCTCCTTTATCTTCCCTGGCCCCAGGGCCCAGTGGGCTGTTATTAAACCTATTTTTCAGTAGCAGAAACTGATACACAGAGCCAAGAAGTGATTTGTAAAGTCTTGAAATAGGGCCCGCCATGGTGGCGTTTTCCCTTCTCCCAGGGAGCAAAGTGGAAGCCCCAACCAGACAGAAAGGGTTCACTCAGCCCCACCCTGGGGCTCCTGTCCAGCGGGGAGATCCTCCGCAGGCTCAGTGAGCCCAGACATTTGGGGAAAGAAGCAAACTGCAGACAGACTCAGAGAAATGAGAACCTTCGGGATGTCTCTCCCAGAGTGGGGAGCGGGAGCACACTGAGGCAGGCTCAGGGTGACCAGCCAGGGTAAGGGCAGGGATTGGGGCTGAATCAGACTCTCCGCTCCACCACTCACCACCTCTGTGGCCGTACATCTCAGTTTCTCTGTGAAATGGGAAAGGCAAGTCTGACCTCATGAAGTGGACAAAATGAAACAATTGCAGTAAGGCTAGCATTTGTGGTTCCATGTCTGGGTCCGCTGAGGTGAGGCGGCCCAACACATTCAGTGCGTTTGGTAAGGAAGTTGCTCAAGGGTCCATAGCCAGAGAGTAACAGGTTTATGAACTCCCTGCCCAGTGCTCTTAATGTCACATAGGGTGTGGGTAAGAGAAGGAGCTAGCTTGGGAGGGAGTAATTCTTTTAAAGTGAGCAAGCCACTTGATCTTTGTTTGTGTTAGTTTTCCCACCTGCAAAACAGGGATAACAATAGTTCCTATCTCCTAGATATGTGGTGAGGATCAAATGTGTTAATATATGTAAAGCCCTTAACACTTTGCCCAGCACACAGTGAGGGTTCAGATATTTTTCTTATTTTTGAGTGTTTACCTGGGGCCACGCACAAGCTAGGGGTAAGAGACCAATGATTATTTAAAGCCTGAGTGGGAGATACTGATGCTCAAGTGCAGGGGTTTGTGGAGGCTTAGGGAACATGAGAGCAAGAGGAGAACCTCCCCAACCCTGCCTGGGAGTTATGGAAGGCTTCCTGGAGGGAGTTAGATGAAAATGAGCAAGAAATAGCTGAAGAAGGAATAGCACAAGCGAGGACCCTGAGCTTAAACAGCTGCAGGAAGTTAGTGTCCTGAGTCTGAGTGTTGAGCAGGGGGCTGTGCTAGGACATCATGGCAAAGATTCTGGCAATAATAACATGATGGCTGTTATTAACTGTCTACCATGAACCAGACAATGGTCAAGCATTTGATATAAGTTGTGTCATTTAATATACACATGGTAAGAAGGGGGAGTACTATTTTTTTGGCTGGGGCTGGGTTTGAACCCGCCACTTCCAGCATATGGGGCCGGCGCCTTACTCTGTTGAGCCACAGTGGCTGCCCCGCCCCCCCCTTTTTTTTAAACAAAGTAAGACTGTCTCAAAAAAAATAAAAAATAGGCTCAGCTCCTGTACTCAGTGGCTAGGATGCCAGCCACATACAGTGGAGCTGGAGGGTTCGAATCCGGCCCAGGCCTGCCAAACAGCAAAGACAACTACAACCAAAAAATAGCCAGGCATTGTGGCGGGGTACTTTTTTTTTTTTTTTTTCCAAGAGACAGAGGCTCACTTTATTGCCCTTGGTAGAGTGCCCTAGCATCACAGCTCACAGCAACCTCCAGCTCTTGGGCTTAGGCATTTCTCTTGCCTCAGCCTCCTGAGTAGCTGGAACTACAGGCACCCGCCACAACGCCCGGCTACTTTTTTTTTTTTTTTACTTTGGCAGTTTGACCGAAGCTGGGTTCAAACCCTTCACCCTCAGTATATGGAGCCGGCACCCTACTCACTAAGCCACAGGCGCTGCCGGGGATTGGGGGGTACTTTTATTATTCCTACTTTATAGGTGAGGAAACTAAGGCACAGAGCAATTCTATTACCTGCTCGAGGGTTAGCAATCAGATCTCCAAGACTCCCAAGCCCCTTGTTACATCACTAGTTCGTAGATGTAAAGGAGACATAAAGGAGCATCAAAATCACCTGTAGGATTTGTTAAACTACAAACTATACTTGACTTTCTGATTCAGCAGGTAGGGGGTGGGGCCTGAGGATTTGTATTTCTTTCTTTCTTTCATTTTTTATTTTATTTTATTTTATTTTATTTTATTTTTTTTGTAGTTTTTGGCTGGGGCTGGGTTGAACTTGCCACCTCTGGCATATGGGGCTGGCACCCTACTCATTGAGCCACAGGTGCCGCCCTTTTTTTTTTTTTTTTTTTTTTGGAGACAGTCTCACTATGTTGCCCTTGGCAGAGTGCTGCGGTGTCACAGGTCACAGCAACCTCAAACTCTTGGGCTTAAGCGATTCTCTTGCCTCAGCCTCCCAGGTAGCTGGGACTACAGGTACCTGCCACAATGCCCAGTTATTTTATTTTACTTTATTTTTTTTGAGACAGAGCCTCAAGCTATCACCCTGGATAGAGCGCTGTGGCATCACAGCTCACAGCAACCTCCAATTCCTGGGCTCAAGCGAGTCTCCTGCCTCCGCCTCCCAAGTAGCTGGGACCACAGGCACCCGCCACAACGCCTCGCCATTTTTTGGTTGCAGCCGTCATTGTTGTTTGGCGGGCCCGGGCTGGATTTGAACCCACCAGCTCAGGTGTACGTGGCTGGTGCCTTAGCCTGTTGAGCCACAGGCGCCAAGCCAACCTAGCTATTTTTTGTTGCAGTTGTCATTGTTGTTTAGCTGGCCCAAGCCGGGTTCAAACCCGGCTCCCTTGGTGTATGCGGCTGGCGCTGTAACCACTGTGCTACGGGCGCCAAGCCCATTTTCCTTTCTTTCTTTCTTTTTTTTTTTTTTAGAGACAGAGTCTCATTTTATCACTCTCGGTCAAGTACCGTGGCGTCACACAGCTCACAGCAACCTCCAACTCCTCGGCTTAGGCGATTCTCGTGCCTCAGCCTCCCGAGTAGCTGGGACTACAGGCGCCCACCACAACGCCCGGCTATTTTTCTGTTTTGCAGTTTGGCTGAGGCGGGGTTTGAACCCGCCACCTTCGGTATATAGGGCCGGCGCCCTACTCGCTGAGCCACAGGCGCCACCCTCTTTTTTTTTTTTTTTTTTTTTTGAGGCAGAGTCTCACTATGTCACCCTCAGTAGAGTACCTTGGCATCACAACTTACAGCAACCACAAACTCTTGGGCTGTAGCTGGGACTACAAACTCTTGGGTGCCCACCATAACACCCTCCTATTTTTTTGTTGTTGTCATTGTTGTTTAGCAGGCCCCAGCCAGGTTCAAACTCCCTAGCCCCTGTGTTTGTGTTTGGCACCCTAACCACTGAGCTATGGGCACCGAGCCAGGATTTGCATTTTTTTTTTTGAGACAGAGTCTCAAGCTGTCACCCTGGATAGAGTGCCGTGGCATCACAGCTCTCAGCAACCTCCGACTCTTGGGCTTAAGCGATTCTCTTGCTTCAGCCTCCCAAGTGGCTGGGACTACAGGTGTCTCCCACAATGCCTGGCTATTCTTTTTTGTTGTTATAGTTGTCATCATTGTTGTTTGGCAGGTCCAGGCTGGATTCAAATCCGCCAGCTTCTGTGTATGTGGTTGTCACCCTAGCCACTTGAGCTGCAGGTGCTGAGCCCAGGATTTGCATTTCTAACAAGTTCCCTGGTCAGGCTGCTGTCACTAGCCTGGAGACTACCCTTTGGGAGACACTGCCCTGTACTCTCCCACTTCTCAATGCAGGGGCCTCATCTGTGAAATGGGCAGAACACAGCCTGGGTATAAGGGTTGTCATCAGGGACAGATTGGAGGGGAAGGGGCACTGAAGGAGTGAGGAACTGGCCTCAAAGTTCACCTCTGGTTTTCCCCCATGGTGACCTCTGCTTTCTTTCAGGCCTCGATGAATCCCTGCAGGACTATCCCTTTGAGAACTGGGAGCTACCTGGAAAGTACCTGCTCCAGCTCTGTCCCCGCAGTCTCGAGGCTCTGACTGTTTGGCCTCTGGGTCACCAGGAGCTCATCCTGGATGGAGTGGAACAGCTCCGGGCCCTGGTGAGTGTTAGCCATACCAGCTGCAGCTTCTAGGGTTGCTGGTGGGAGGCTGGCTGCTGACAGGGAGGTGACCTGCCTCCTTCTGGCACAGAGCTCCGGGCTACAGACAGAGAACCTGCAGAGTCTGACAGAGGGGCTGCTGGAGGGGACCCGTGCCTTCCAGAGCTTAGTCCAAGGTCGCCTGGGGGACTGTGCTGAGGCCCCTGCTGATGTCCTCAGTGCTGCTGTGGAGCTGGTGCGTGAGGCCCGTGCCCTCCTCTCCTGGCTTAACAGGTACCTGGGTTGGGGTGACTGGTGAGGGGACCCTTCCCATGCTTGGCCTTCTCTAGGGCCTGAGAGAGAAAAACAGAACTTAGCTCTTGCTTATTGCCTTGCACGTCAGGGCAAAGAGGTGTAGGGGCCCTGAGACACCTGGGATTTCCCCCCACCCCCCACTTATAATTAACAGTCTTATCAACTACTACTGAATGGAGCTTCCTCATCCCTATCGCTGGGTACTGCTTCTCCTACAGGTCCTGCCTCAAATGTCACCTCCTTAGGAATGATTACCTGTTTCACACTCTTTTTTTTTTTTTTTTTTTTGTAGAGACAGAGTTTCACTCTATCACCCTCGGTAGAGTGCTGTGGAGTCACAGCTCACAGCAGCCTCCAGGTCTTTGGCTTAGGCTATTCTCTTGCCTCAGCCTCCCGAGTAGCTGGGACTACAGGCTTCTGCCACAACGCCCGGCTATTTTTTTTTTTTTGAGACAGAGCCTCAAGCTGTCACCCTGGATAGAGTGCTGTGGCATCACAGCTCATAGCAACCTCCAAGTCCTGGACTCAAGCGAGTCTCCTGCCTCTGCCTCCCAAGTAGCTGAGATGGGCCATTTTTTGGTTGCAGCCATCATTGTTGTTTGGCGGACCTGGGCTGGATTCGAACCCAACAACTCAGGTGTACATGGCTGGTGCCTTAGCCTGTTGAGCCACAGGCGCCGAGCCAGTTTTTTTCTATTTTTAGTAGAGACAGGGTCTCACTCTTGCTCAGGCTGGTCTGGAACCCATGAGCTCAAGCAATCCACCTGCCTTAGCCTCCCTGAGTGCTAGGATTATAGAGTAAGCCACTACACCTGGCTAATTTTTCTCTTTTTAGTAGAGATGGAGTCTTGCTCTTGCTCAGGCTGGTCTCCAACTCCTGAGCTCAAGCGATCTACCTCCTTTGGCCTCCCAGAGTCCTAGGATTTACAGGCATGAGCCACTGTGCTCAGCCGATGTAATTGTATCTTTAACATCTGTCTAGAATAGGGCCTGGCACATAGTAGGCACAAGACAAGTGAGTCCTGAGCTGAGTTCTTTAGATGTATCAGTCACCTCCTTTACTCTAGACCAAAACCCATCAGAGCGGGTATTAGCCTCATCTCAGGTGAGTGATCAGCTCCACATTGTTAAGCACAGTCCCTTCATTACTGTGCCGTCCTCCCCCTGCCAGGTATCTCTTCTCCCACATAAATGACTTCTCGGCCTGCCAGGAGATTGGGGAACTGTGCAGTGAGCTGGGCCAAGCCTTGCAGGAGGTAGGAGGACTAAGGGCCAGGCTTGGCCCCTGCCCTAGAGACCAAGCCAGGCATGAGCTTTTTATAACCTGTGAATCAGCCCAGGATCGGGTGTGAGGCCTAGGACGAGTAAGGCAGGAAGAACGGAGGCCTAGCCACTGGGTACAGGACAATGGGGTCTGGGGTCTCCTAGCTGGGGAAGGCATGGGTGATAACTTCTAGGGGCCTATTGAGGGGGTGGGCGATGAGCCCTTGGGGTTGAAACCCTGAGGCCTTATAGTTCCCGGCAGGGGGCCAGAGTAGGGGAAGCAGGGAGGGACCTTGGGGAATCCTACCTGCCCCCAGGTGAAGGCACCCCCCCCTTATCACCCCTACTCAGGGGAGTCCCCCTTCCTCTCACTCTGCTTCCAGGACTGGCCAGCAGCTGAGAAGGAGAGCACAGTCCTGAGGATCGTGAGTCTGTGGGGTTTGGTGGGGTTGAGAGGGGAATGAGGATGGAGGGATCGGGCTCAGATTAGATAACCTGCTCTCCTTCCCTCACCACCCCCAGTGTGGCCAGGTGGCCGGGATTTGCCACACCATCCTGAGTTGCTGCCCAGAGGAGCTGCTGGAGCAGAGGGCTGTGCTCGAGCAGGTGCAACTGGATGATCCTTTGGTGAGTCCTGACTTCTCACCTTCTGACCCTTTGGCAGCCTTGTCTGGGCCCTGAAATATGGTCCAGGATTCCACAGAATCCTATACTTCTATGGATGGAAAGCATTTTTTGCACAGGTGTTAAAATGTGGGCTCAGGGGACTTTCGTGGGGTCTCACCATCCCTCTGCATCTTCCTCATCCTAAGGGACTGCAGTAGCATGGTCTCAGGTGGCACATTCCAGCCCAGGACACAGACCTGACAGGGGCTCTGGGCAGGTTAGGTGAAAGGAAAAAGACGTGGACCTTTCCACTTTAGGCTGTGACCAATTGGGAAACCAGAGCCCTGGCCCTGCTTATCAGTGCAAGAAGGTTGCTGAGAAACTGGTACCTCAGAAATCAGTGTCTCTAGCTTCCCTCTGGTCCTTAACAAAGGCGGGGAGGCAGAGGCCCAGAGAGGTGCAGCAAGTACAGGGTTACACAGTGAGTTGGGGCAGTGCCAGCTTGGGCCATCTTCATTAGAATCCTGGTGCCCAGGCAGATCCTGCCCACTGGCCGTGCTGCCCCTACGCTGTGGGTGACTATAGCTTCTGCCCCTGCAGGGCCTGGAAATCCAGACCACCAACAACTGTCAGCACTTTGTGTCCCAAGTGAGCAGCCAGGTGAGAGCCCCACACCCCTCTCAGCCACCCACTTCCTAGTTCTCTCATCTACCAGCCAGGCTAGCTTCAGGCCCCATTCCCCATGCCAGGTGCCCACTGAGTCCCGACTGCAGATTCTGCCTGGAGACGAGATTGTCCAGGTCAATGCGCAGGTGGTGGTGAGTGAGGAGAGGGACGTGCTGGGAGGTGAGGGGCCCAGGGTAGAACCCAGGGGTAGGGGCAGGGAAGGCAACCAAGAGCTCTGCTCTGTGGGGAGACTGGGGCTGTAGGAGTGCCCTCTGCAGAGCTGAGATATAGGGAGGTAGCAAGGGGAGACAGAAGTGTGAGGCTGGGGGACCTTCAGCCAGGTGAAGGTCAGCGGTGACTTCAGAGCCTCCTGCCCAGCTTGATTCCAGACCAGTGCTAGTGTCTCTGCCTGGCCTCCTGCCCTGTACCCCAGGTGGGCTGGCCCAGGAAGAACGTGGTGAGGGAGCTGCTTCGGGAGCCAGCCGGGGTGAGCCTAGTGCTGAAGAAGATCCCTGTGCCGGAGAGCCCTCCAAAGGTACCTGCCATTGCCCCTGCTCCCACCCCCACCTGCTTTTAGACCCCAGTCTCAGCTCCATCACCCTGTTTCTGATTATTTTCCAGACACCCCCACAGGCCCTGGACTGTCCGCACCTGAAGAACCAGTCACCATCTTTGGCTCCCCTGTCTCCCAGGTAACAGGCTCTACTCTGGGTGTGTCTTGATGGGAGGCACCATGGGCTCATCTCACCTCTCCTTGCCCTCCCCAGTGCCCCATCTGAAGACGTCTTTGCCTTCAACTTGACTTCAGACCCAAGTCCTGGGCCCAGCCCTGCCTGGACAGGTAGTTTCAAAGCACTACTAGGTGGTGGGGGCCTTGACAAGGCATCTGGGTATCCAATTCTGACCCCTCAGTGCTGATACCACTGCCTGGGCCTGGGCCTGGGCCTGAGCTTATGGAATTGCCTGCCCTCTCCTCCTTCCCGGATAGGCTCCACCACCCTTGACCCTGATCCCCTGCCTACCCTTTCTGCACTCCCAACTGCACCCTTAGGAGGGGTGGCAGAGACTCCTGAGATTACAGAGTCCCCAGGACTCCCTGACAAGGTGAGCTCAGGGGCTCAGCAGGAGGGGTGTGGGCTCTGGACCTAAACCTTTCTCTAAGCCCTTTATTGCTCCTTCAGAGTCCTGTTCTTGGTCGGAGGAAATCAAAAGGTATGAGGCACATCTGACGGGGTAGGGGATCCCCTATGTGAGGGACTTTTAGAAATCTTTACAGTACTGGGCAAGACCCCCACCCCCACTCCCACACAGCTTCTCCTGGAAACAGCTGTTTCTGGGGTCAGACAGACCTGTGTTCCCAGCCCAGTCCTCTTACCAGCTCTGTGACTCTGAGCAAATAGCTTATCCTCTAATCTTCAGTTTTCTCAACTCTAAAATAGAAAGAGTCATTCCCTACCCCAGAGATGACATATGTAAATTCTGAACATAGAGTGTGGGTTCAGGCATCTCAGAGGGGGGTGCCCATCGGGGGGAAAGAGGCCCCGGGTCACCTTGCCAGCCCCTCACTCACCAGGCTGTGCCATGGTGCTGCAGGCGTGGCAACACGGCTCAGCCGCCGGCGGGTGTCATGCCGGCAACTGGGCCGGCCAGACTGCGACGGCTGGCTCCTGCTGCGCAAGGTACCCGGTGGCTTCATGGGCCCACGCTGGCGCCGCTGCTGGTTTGTGCTCAAAGGACATACACTCTACTGGTACCGCCAGCCCCAGGTAAGACCCCCATATACACATACACACATGCACGCACACACACACATACATACATGCATGTAAGCAAGTGAGTCACCTCAAGGCCACGAGTCTTCTTTTTTTTTTTTTTTGAGAAAGAGTCTCAAGCTGTCGCCCTGGGTAGAGTGCCATGGTGTCATAGCTCACAGCAACCTTCAACTCTTGGGCTCAAGTGATCCTCTTGACTCAGTTTTTTCTATTTTTAGTAGAGACGGGGTCTTGCTTTTGCTAGGCTGATCTCAAACTCATGATCTCAAGCAATCCACCTGCCTCAGCCTCCCAGAATGCTAGGATTACAGGCATGAGCCACTGCGCCCCGCCAAGGCCATGATTCTTATCCCTATTCCACCATGTACTGTCATCTATAATAATAGGCAGACCCCAGACCTTCTCAGACCCCACTGTTCCCATCTATAAAATGGGGACTCTTCTGAGAGAAATGAGTTTATATATTTATATATATATTATAATTAATAAAATATATTTTTTTTTATTTATATATATATATATAAATAAAAGCAGTTTGGGCTCAGCTCCTGTGGCTTAAGTGGCTAAGGCGCCAGCCACATACAACTGAGCTGACGGGTCCGAATCCAGCCCGGGGCCCGCCAAACAACAATGACGGCTGCAACCAAAAAATTGCTGGGCATTGTGGCAAATGCCTGTAGTGCCAGCTACTTGGGAGACAGAGGCAGAAGACTCGCTTGAGCCCAGGAATTGGAGGTTGCTGTGAGCTGTGATGCCACAGCACTCTATCCAGGGTGACAGCTTGAGGCTCTGTCTCAAATAAAAAAAAAAAAAAGCAATTTGGAGAAGGTATCACATGAGGTGTAGGGAAAAATCACTTTTATTCTGCCCATCTCTCCTCTTCTTCTTCTTTTTTTTTGTAGAGACAGAGTCTCACTTTATCACCCTTGGTAGAGTGCAGTGGTGTTACACAGCTCGCAGCAACCTCCAGCTCCTGGGCTTAGGTGATTCTCTTGCCTCAGCCTCCTGAGTAGCTGGGACTACAGGCGCCTGCCACAACACCCAGCTATTTTTTTGTTGCAGTTCTGCCGGGGCTGGGTTTGAACCCGCCACCCTCAGTACATGGGGCCAGCGCCCTACCCACTAAGTCACAGGCGCTGCCCCTCTCCTTCCTCTTCTAATATAGTGTCCATCCCAGTGATGGGCCACTCATTCAATTGTTTATTCATTCAACAAACATTCAGGGGCTTACTGTGAACCCAGCTCTAGGCGGGGCAATGGGGACACAGGGAAGAACTGGATGGTTTCTGCTCCTCCAGAACTTAGAGGCTATCAGGGATGAATACACACTCAAGGACAATGTGGGAATGTGTGCTAAGATGAAGGAGACACCCAAGGGAGCCTAGCAGAGGTGTGGGTCTAAGCTGAGAAGTCCAGAACCTTCCTGAGAAAGCAATACCTGGGGGTTAAATGAAAAGGAGAAAGAAAACCAGGAAGGCCAGATGGTCTTAGTGGCTCACACCTATAATCCTAGCATTCTGGAAGGCTGAGGCGGGAGGATCACTTGAGGTCAGTTCAAGACCAGTCTGAGCAAGAGCAAGACTCTGGAAAAACTAGCCAGGCATTTTGGTGTGTGCTGATAGACCCAGCTACTCAGGAGGCTGAGGTGGGAGGATTGCTTGAACCCAAGAGTTTGAGGTTGCTGTGAGCTAGGCTGATTCCATAGCACTCTAGCCTGGGCAACACAGTGAGACTCTGTCTCAAAAGAAAGTAAGAAAACCAGGATGGGAAAACAGCATTTGCAAAGCTTAATGGTATAAGCAGCTTCATGTATTTTTGTGGAAGGAACAGAGGCACAAGCAGATTTCTATGGCTGTTTCTCTGGACATCTCTGACTCCCCTTTCCTGGCTTAGATATACCCCTTGGCCACACCACCTCCCTCCATCCCATATTCCTCCCCTGAGCCCCAGAAACTGAGAGACCTTTGGATAGAAAACACAGGAGATGCCTTCTCCTTTTCCCTGCCCTGGGTAGAGAGGAACCCGAGGGTAACTAGGAACTGCCTTGAGGGTATTAGGGTTCTAAGCTGATCCTTACGCTGTGATCCCCCTAGGATGAGAAGGCTGAGGGCCTCATCAATGTCTCCAACTATAGCCTGGAAAGTGGACATGATCAGAAGAAAAAATAGTTAAGTCCGGGGGTATGATGGGGTGGGGAGAGAAAGGGACAGGAGGGGTGACAGGGTAGGGGTGGGAGGTGTGGCAGGTGGCTGGGATTCCTGGTTCAGCCTCTCTGGGTTCTGGATGGATACACCCAGGCTGAGTGAGGCCCCTCCACTCTCTGGCAGCGTGTTCCAGCTTACTCATGATGTGTACAAACCCTTTATCTTTGCTGCTGATACCCTGACGGATCTGAGCATGTAAGTGCCATCTCCTGGCCTACTCCCACATTCCTCCCAATCTCTGAGTGATTGGGAGCCTGGATGCCAGCCTTCTGAGAGTGTTGGTTAAGGTACTCACTTCTCTAAGCCTCAGTTTTATTGTCTATAAAATGGACAAATAAGAGTGCTTACCTTTCAGCATTGCTCTGAGGTTTAAATGAGAAGATGACTGGTGCCTGTGGCTCAGTGAGTAGGGTGCTGGCCCCATATACCCAGGGTGGCGAGTTCAAACCCAGCCCTGGCCAAACTGCAACAACAACAACAAAAAAAACCCTGGGATACTGTAGGGCCTCAGGGAATGGAAACCCCCTGAGACTCCTTTGCTTATCCATAGGTGGGTGCGCCATCTCATTACCTGCATTTCCAAGTACCAGTCTCCAGGCCGGGCCCCCACTCCCCGAGAGGAAGGTGAGTGCTTCACAGGGGTTGGTGGGAAAAACCTTCCCCTGGGCCTGTTTTTCCTGAGATAGGGACAGGGACCTCAAATGTCCCGGTCTACTCCCTGGCCTCCCAAGCCCTGTGGGTTCCCAACCTGCTTGCCCCACCCCAGACTGCTACAGTGAGACAGAGGCAGAAGACCCTGATGATGAGGCTGGGTCCCACTCAGCCTCGGTGAGTAGGGACCGCTGGGGTAGGAGGTGGGGGGTAAAGGGCAGGGCATGGAGCTCAGGCTGATACCCTGCTCTCCTTTGGCCCTGCCCACAGCCCAGCCCAGCTCGAGCTTGTAGTCCACTCCATGGAGATACATCTCCTGCAACCACCCCCACGCAGCGCAGCCCCCGGACCTCTTTTGGCTCTCCATCAGGTGCTGGACTGGGGTTGGGAACTGGACTGGGGACTGGTGGGCACATCCTTATCCTACTACTTCTTCCCGCAGACAACAGTGAAGGGGAGTTGGAAGGAATGGTACGGGGTCTGAGGCAGGGTGGCGTGTCCCTCCTGGGCCAGCCACAGCCCCTGACTCACGAACAGTGGAGGAGTTCTTTCATGCGGCGCAACCGAGACCCCCGGCTCAATGAGCGAGTACACCATGTGCGGGCGCTACAGAGCACACTGAAGGTCAGCCGGGGGCACTGGCACGGCAAGGGACTGGGCTCTGGGCTCTGGGCTCTATGGTGTAAGCTTTGGTTTGTGACTCTCAGCCCCACCTAGGCTCCCGACTGCAGGCTTAGCTCTGGGCTCAGCTGTGGTCTGGGTCAAGTTCTAGGTTCTGAGTTTGAAGTCTCATCTAGGCTCCTTGTGCTAGGCTGGCCAGGTGCTGGCTTCTAGGTACTGGACTCCAGACTTAGCTCTGGGCTTGTGGCCTGCCCACCTCCTTGGGTGATCATGGCCCCTCAGCCCCCTACTCCCCTCACAGGCAAAACTGCAGGAGCTACAGGCCCTGGAAGAAGTGCTGGATGACCCTGAGCTGACAGGAGAGAAGTTCCGACGGTGGAAGGAGCAGAACCAAGAGCTGTATTCAGAGAGTCTGGGGGCCTGGGGAGTGGTCCAGGCTGAGGGAAGCTCCTGTGTCTTGACTTCTGACTCCAGAGCTCAATCCCCCCACCCTCTGCCCTCTGACCCCGAGGAACACTCCCATCTTTTCTCTGTGACCTCCAACCCTGGCCAGCATCCTAGTGCCTGATCTCTGGCCCAAGAAACACCTGAACTCCTGCCTCTGACCTGTCTAGGGTGGAGTGTCCCTGGATTGTGCTGAGGGCCAGAAACAGCATTAGTCCATGGTCTTGCCTCTGCCTGGGCTCCCATCACTCACACCCCTCTCCCCTCAGAGTGGGATAAAGTGAGCTTTGCGCCACCGTTTACCCTTACCAAAGAAACTATCCCACCCCATCCTCAGATCTGTGGGGCTCCCCTAGTTATCCTGCAAAGTATGTCTGTACAAGTTTTCTTTATTTTACATGAGGGGCACTTTCCAACCAAGTAAAACCAATTTCTTTAAAAATGAATCTACCCGTGTCTTTACTTCATGTTCGAATCAGGAACCTGCCCCCAGAGGAGACAAGGGTATGGGGGGTACTCTCAGCCAGAGGGCTGCCAGATGCTGGACTGCTAACCCATGGTTGGTGAGAGCTCCCACTCATGTCCACCTCTCCCCAGCCCTTCATAGGCCAGAGGTGGTCTCCTGCCTCATCCCCAGGACGACAAAATGAGAAGCTTTCACTTTGCAGATGAGATGGGGAAACATACCTTGCCCAGAAGGGTAGAGTGGGCAGCCCTGGTGACCAGGCAGAGACAGGTGGGATGGGGCAGCCAGTGGGGAGGGCAGGTGGAGAACTGCTCTGGGGAAGGCCCTGGGGCAGAGCACCTCTCTCTCCTCAGCCCAGCCTCACCCCCAGATCCTGGATCCTCAGCCAGGTGTGACTCCATTCAGGCTGCACAGGAGACCTGACCTGCTCCCTTTAGTCTCTGACCCCTGACCCCAGCCGCCCCATGGCATCCCTGACCTCCTCCATAGGGTCTGCAGGGGGCCAATGGGAGGAGCTCCTTTCGGGGCTGGAATTCCTTGGTAGAATGCGGAAGGCTGGAAGTCACAGAGGCCTCTGTGAGATCACCACGAGGGGAGGTGAGGCCACTTGGAAAGAAGTTTCCTTGAAGAGTAGGAAGAGACTGAGCAACCATGAGCGATATACAAAAGAACTGGTGGCAGCAATGGAGAGATCCCACCAATGTCAAACATATGCCCCCGATGGTAGGTGGCCCCTGCCTGGCTACACTGCCCAAGTTGGCATTCTGGGTTGAGGTGGGGCAGGGCACAAGAGTACTGTATCGGGTCTGGAGGGGCAGTGGCCACACTGAAGGGCCCTCCTTTCCCTCTCAGAGAACCACTCATGATCCCTATACTCGGACAGAGGAGCATGTACTCATCAACCGCCATGACATCACAAGTAGAAAGGTAAGGATGCCCCTTGCCCTGTGGTGGCCCTTCTGCAGTTGTACCCATGGGCAGCAGGCCCTCATGGCAACTCTAGCCCCCATTCCCCAAGGACCCTCCCCAGCAGTGATGCCTGCAGGTACCCCCTCTCCCCATGATGTGTTAGTAACTGCCTAGCAGTGTCTCCCACAGGAACCCCTATAAATGGCAGTCATCATCGTCAGAGTTCTCATAAGAGTTAGTATTGCAATGATCCCCCTCCACAAAGATCCCCCAAGAGTGAGCCATGTTCAGCAAAGGGAGTGACTTCTACACTGATGCTGCCATTCTGTAATCCCCTCTCAGGCAATATCACCCCCTGGAATGGCCCCCCAGGGATCCCCTATTTCCTGAAAGCAAACATCCAGGCAGAGGCCTTCTATGGTGACACCTGCCTCAAGGTAGGTCCTGCCCTCTTCCAGGACGCCTGGGACATGCAGGAGTTCATCACTGGCATGTATGTCAAGCAGCTGCTCCAGCACCCTGCCTTCCAGCTGCTGCTGGCCGTGCTGCTGGTGGTCAATGCCATCACCATTGCTCTCCGTACCAACTCCACCCTTCACCAGGTGGGACACCAGCCTGACTCTTAACTGGGAGCCTGGGGCAAGACATTTCGCTCTCCTCTCTGGGGCTCAGGCTCCTAGCCTGGATTGGATGCTCTTAAAAGGTCTGTCAGTTCTGACTTTCTAGGGCTCTGGAGATCAAAGACAACTTCATGGTGGAGGGGGCTCTGGAGCCCTGCATTCAGGAATGAATTGGATTTGGGAGGAAGGGGAAGAATAGTGTGAGCTGCGCAGACCCATGAGCACCTTATGGGGAAAAGTATCCACTTCTAACCAACTGTCACTCAGAGAATCATTCTGGGCTAGGCACTGACTGTGCTCAGTGTCAGTGTTATAAGCACGACAGACCTAATTCCTGTGTTAGACACACACCAACGTGTCCTTACAAGTACCTGAGGAGCAGCCAGAGTTCATGAATGTTCAAAGAAGGCATTTGAACCTATCTGGGAGATTAGAGAAGGTTTCCTGGACAAAGTGACACTTAAGAGTAAAGAATGAGTAGGAGCTGACCAGGAAAAGAGACATGGGGAATAGTGATTTGGGCAGAAGAAACAGCATATGAGAGAATTCTATATCTCCAATTTGGAGTCCAGTATGTCTTTGGTCTTATCCTTGATGTTTTAAATTCTTTCTTTCTTTTTTTCTTTTTTTTTTTGAGACAGAGTCTCACTTTGTTGCCTTCGGTAAAGTGCCATGGCGTCATAGTTCACAGCAACCGCCAACTCTTGGGCTCAAGCTATTCTCTTGCCTCAGCCTCCCCAGTAGCTGGAACTACAGGCACCTGCCACAACACCCGGCTATTTTTTTTTTTTTTTTGAGACAGAGCCTCAAGCTGTCACCCTGGATAGAGTGCGGTGGCATCACAGCTCACAGCAACCTCTAATTCCTGAGCTCAAGCGAGTCTCTTGCCTCAGCCTCTCAAGTAGCTGGGACTACAGGTGCCTGCCACAACGCCCGGCCATTTTTTGGTTGCAGCCATCATTGCTGTTTGGCGGGCCCGGGCTGGATTCGAACCCGCCAGCTCAGGTGTACGTGGCTGGTGTCTTATCCCTTTGAGCCACAGGCACTGAGCCAATACCCAGCTATTTTTAGAGATGGGGTATTGCATTGGCTCAGGCTTGTCTTGAACCTGTCAGCTCAGGCAATCCACTGGCTTCGGCCTCCCAGAATGCTGGGATTATAGGCATGAGCCACCGCGCCCGGCCATTAATGTTTTAATTTCTTACAAAGAGTATAAACATACATATTGTGCTATTTAAAATCAATTTTTGTTTTCTATTTATTTATTTATTTATTTATTTTGAGAGAGAGTCTCACTCTGTTTCCCTCAGTAGAGTGCTATAGCATCATAGCTCACAGCAACTTCAATCCCTTGGGCTTGAGCAATCCTCTGGGCTCAATCTCCCCAACAGCTATGACTACAGGCGTGCACTACCTCGCCTGCCTAATTTTTCTATTTTTAGTAGAGATGAGTCTCTTACTCAGGCTGTTCTCAAACTCCACCCACCTTGGCCTCCCAGAGTGCTAGGATTATAGATGTGAGCCACCAAGCCTGGCCCTATTTTTGTTTCTAAAGACAGAGTATTGCAGGTTTAGAAAGCTTACACTGGATGGTAACGTGAAATGTTGTGCAAATGGTCTCAGTACATGCCTGGCACGCACATGCAAAGTGTGTTGCAAAGGGAGCACAAGGAAGCCCAGGACTAAGAGCAGGAGGAATATGGGCCTTCCCTCCCCAGCAGATGGCTTCTGCCCCCGGCTCTCTCAGGCGCCGCTCCACTGACCTCTCTGCCTCTCTCTTTTTCTCTCTTCCATGTAGAAACACTATGAGTTGTTCTCTACCATAGATGACATTGTGCTGTCCATCCTTATCTGTGAGGTTCTCCTTGGCTGGCTCAATGGCTTCTGGATTTTCTGGAAGGTGAGATCCTAGGCCATTCCTGCCATTGCCCCTCCCCCTCCCTGGGAATGCAGCCCACCCAGGCCCCGCCCCTGTACCCCTGGCTTAGGACCTGAGGTGAGGGAAGTCCGTGCAGGGTATGTGCCTGTACGTGTGTGGGGCAGGGGAGAGTTCTGAGATGTATGTGACGTGGCAGAAAATAATTTGTACTAGAAGTACTGCCTCTCCAACCCCTGTTCCAGCTGAGTCTTCTCCAGCCATGGAGAATTGGGCGAACCTTCATCTCCTTATCTGAGAAATAGGATTGAGCGTATCTACCATAATTTACAGGAATTAGCAAAGTTTGTTTTTTTTTTTTGTAATGGACCAGATAACAAATACAGGGTATTCATGAAGTTCATGTGTAATTTTAAACTGCACATGAACTTCATGGACTACCTGTATTTTAAGCTTTACTTACAGGCCAGATGGTCTCTGCAGATCTTCCCTGTTCACTAGCTTTCCTCCTCCTCACAGACTCGGTCAGCTGTCTTCTCTCCCAGGAAGTCTTCCTGTTTTTTCTAGGCAACGTTAAACACTACTCTGTACTTATTTCTCTTACTGTCTACCCATCTCCCTCAAAACTGCCCAACAAATTTAAGAACATTTTTTCCTATTTTCCTATATAAAATAGTTTTCCTCAGGCTGGCCACGGTAGCTCACACCGGTAATCCCAGCACTCTTGGAGGCCAAGGCAGATGGATTGCTTGAGCTCAGGAGTTCAAGACCAGCTTGAGCAAGAGCAAGACCCCTTCTCTAAAAATAGGTGGGCATTGTGGCTGGCACCTGTAGTTCCAACTAATTGGGAGGGTAAGACAAGAGGATCTCTTGAACCAAGAATTTGAGGTTGCTGTGAGCTATGATGCCACAGCACTCTACAAAGAGCGACAGAGTGAGACTCTGTCTCCAACAACAACCAAAAAACCAGTTTTCCTTTGGTAACCAACCTAAACTGTTGAAAAACAAAGTTTTCTTTTTGAATATTTTTATTTTATTTTATTTATTTTTTTTTTTTTTGAGGCAGAGTCTCAAGCTGTCACCCTGGGTAGAGCACCGTGGCATCATAGCGCACAGCAACCTCCAACTTGGGCTCAAGCAATGCTCCTTCCTAGTTTTTCTTTCTTTCTTTTTTTTTTTTTTTGAGACAGAGCCTCAAGCTGTCACCCTGGATAGAGTGTTGTGGCATCACAGCTCACAGCAACCTCCAATTCCTAGGCTCAAATGAGTCTCCTGCCTCCGCCTCCCAAATAGCTGGGACTATAGGCGCCCACCACAACGCTCAACCATTTTTTTTTTTGGTTGCAGCCGTCATTGTTGTTTGGTGGGCCTGGATTCGAACCCGCCAGTTCAGGTGTACATGGCTGGTGCCTTAGCCTGTTGAGCTACAGGCGCCGTGCCCTTCCTCAGTTTTTCTATTTTTAGTGAAGACAGGGTCTCACTTTTGCTCAGGCTTGGTTCTTGTGAACTCAAGCAATCCACCTGCCTCAGCTTCCCAGAGTGCTAGAATTATAAGTGTGAGCCACCGTGCCTGATCATTTTTGAATATTTATTCCAGATACATATTGGCCAAAACTATATCAAAAGTGTGCACATATATGTAGTCATTGTGGTAAAAATAATTTTTTTTTTATAAAAGGTGCACACAATTCTTGCCTTCCCTCCTTGTCATCCCCTCTCCTCTCTTGGTGATCTTTATATATTTTTAGTTTCTTGTTTATTCTCCCAATATTTGATGTTATAGTCACCAGCAAGTATGTATATATGTATACATTTGAGTCCTCCTTTTCCTAACCTTAGCATACTATTGTTATGCCCAGAAGTTCCACAAAGACCACACTGCCAAACAAGCCGAATTCACAGCAGTCTCTTTACTGAAGAGCTGGCAGGCAACTGCCTCACACTCAACACAGGGGTTCAGAGAGCAGCCCCAAGTGCTTAAGGGGTAGGGTTTTTAAGGCTTGGTCTCCATCCTGGTTGGCACTCAGGCTGCTCAGGTGCATCTGGGTAGGTTAGTAAGCATTATACAGAAGAGGAATTTTGGTTAGTTAGTCATACGTCTTTGTTTCAGTACTTTACCTGGTATTTCTTAAAGGTCAGTCTGGGGACAGTTGGTACCTCCCAGTCCATTTTTCAGGGAGTTAGTCAAGCAAGAAGTCAGTGAGTACTTTCCCACCTATCTCGGTAGCAAACGAGACTTGCTGCATTTTGTTGAGGGCTTGCGGCCCAGAAATTTGTCAGGAGTTAACTGGTATTTTTCCAGTCTAGGCCTAACACTATAAATACTTTTTCCCTACTTTGCTTTCTGTCACTTAGTAGATCCCAACAATCTTTCTGTATCAGTACATGGATCTCTTTCTCATTTTTCATTTTATGGCTACACAGGACTGCAAGGAATGAATGTGCCATAGTTTATCCATCCAGGCTCCCATTGCTGGACACTTTGGTCATTTCCAACCTTATCCAAAAGTCATTTTGTATCTCTATCAGAGTATCTGGTAGTGGGATCATGGGTCAAGATTTTCATACATGCGAGCTTCTGCCCCTATTCCCATTTCTGTAGGAATAAATGCCTTATTGGATAAAAATCTTGCAAAATTTGCCTATCTCAGGCCAGCACCTGTGGCTCAAAGGAGTAGGGCGCTGGCCCCATATACCGGAGGTGGCAGGTTCAAACCCGGCCCCAGCCAAAAAAAAACTGCAAAAAAAATAATTTTTGCCTGTCTCCTTTTCTTATACTATGAGAGCTGTTTCACCTCAGAAGCTATATTACTTGATGTTTTTATTAGTATTTATTTTCACTTTTTTATTAATTGTAGTGTACATCACCCAAAGGTAAGGGCAGGCAAATGTTTTCAGGTCGCCTAACTGTAGGGCAAGGTCATCTTCAGCAGTCCCTCTAGCCAAGGTGGGTGTTCAGCTTAGGCATTAGCCATGTATACACGAGGGTCTTCCTGTGTGTCTCTGACATTGTACTTGACTATCGATGCACGCATGGGACAGTGCATACACGTATGTTCTATGGCATGTTTGGGGGACAGCGAGGTAACAGCAGTGGATGGTAGCTCACTGGTCCTGCTCTAAGAGGAACATTGAATCCCTCCCATCCTTGGGGTGGAGGGAGGGCAGACTCAGGATGCCCCCATGGGCTGGGCCTGACAGACCCCACTGGGGCTGGCCCACCCCCAGGACGGCTGGAACATCCTCAACTTCGTTATCGTCTTTTTCTTGCTCATGGGGTTCTTCATTAGTGAACTCAGTGTCATCTCTATCAACTACACCCTCAGGTGAGCTGGGAACTCTGGAGAAAAGCGGGGACCTGTCCAGAACCAGGAATGAAGCTGGGGGGTAGTCACCAGCTGCAAATCAGCTCTGCCTCTCTAGGCAGTTGGTGAATGGTAGTGAGGAGGGAGGGGT
Organism: Perodicticus potto; assembly: GCA_963574655.1. Lineage (NCBI taxonomy): Eukaryota > Metazoa > Chordata > Mammalia > Primates > Lorisidae > Perodicticus > Perodicticus potto. The sequence goes on from CAUYRH010131960.1 coordinate 40,876, forward strand.
CTAGGAAGGGCAGAGGGGTGCCCCTAAGAGGCTCTGCCACAGGGCGTTACGTCTGATACACGTGTGCATGGCGGTGGACCCCTTGGCCCGGATCATTCGTGTCATCCTGCAGTCGGTGCCTGACATGGCCAACATTATGGCCCTCATCCTCTTCTTCATGCTGGTCAGTGCCCTCCCCCACCCTCAGCTGCTCCCCTTCCCAGAAAAGGGCTCCTGGGTTGTTGGGAATGGAGGGTGTCTGGAGGAGAGGAGAGGCCGTGGGCCCGAATCCCTGTGATTCCCTGGGCAGCGCTCGTTTGCATCCATTTTCATGTCCTGTCTCCAAGGCCCTTGGGTGAAGCCAGGGTGGGGCTTTAATCTCTTTGGCAGGTGTTCTCTGTGTTTGGGGTTACGCTTTTTGGTGCGTTCGTGCCCAAGCATTTCCAGAACATGCAGGTCGCCCTGTATACTCTCTTCATCTGCATCACCCAGGATGGCTGGGTGGACATCTACAGCGATTTCCAGTGAGTACTGACGGGGCTTCCAGGCCCTAATCCCAGCCTGACAAGGAAGGGGCTGGGGCTCCTATGGGACAGGGAAACTGGCGGGGAGAAGGGCTCGCAATGGGAGTGGGAGCTCCAAGGGTTGAGATGAGGATGACCCAGCAGAAGTGGGGGGTTCCCAGGGTTTTAAACTGAGAAAAAGAAAATCGTTGGGGGTGGTGCCTCTGGGACTTAAAGCCTTGCCCACCTTGAAACTCCACACATTCAAAGTTCCACCCTGACCCTATAATGGAGACTTTACCCATCATGCCTAACTTTAGGGTAGTCAGGCCTTAGATGGGGGAGCAGGGCTGTTGTTGTGTCTAAGAGCACAGGTCAGCCACCCAGCCCACACTGAAGCCCACCTAACTGCCTGGACTCCTGGGAACTTCAGGTCTCATTCATTTCATTCTGAGACCTGGGTCATTTTCGTTCTCTGTTCTCACCTCTTTTCTTAGTCTCAAGCTGTCACCCTGGGTAGAGTGCCCTGGCATCACAGCACGTAGCAACCTCCAACTCTTGGGGCTTAAGCAATTCTCTTGCCTCAGCCTGTCAAGTAGCTGGGACTACAGGTGCTCACCACAATGCCCGGCTATTTTTTGGTTGTAGTTGTCATTGTTTGGCGGGCTGGGTCTGGATTCGAACCCACCAGCGCTGGCGCCCTAGCCACTTGAGCTACATACGCCGAGCCCTCACCTCTTTTCCATTAAGTCTAAGCCCTATTTCTTTCTAGTCTACTCCAGGGAATGAGTCCCCTTGACTGATTTCTTTTTATTCTTCATATGAACATAGAAGACCAGTAGGTAAAGGGCTCCTGTAGTCATTATTCATTACGATGTAGTTAGGGGGAAAAAAATCACAGACTGCACAATAAAGTTGAACTGTGTGCTTTTGAGTCTTTGCTCCACTACACTAGGCACATGACTTTGGACAAGATATTCATCTCTCTTCTGAGCCTCAGTTTACTCATCTGTAAATTGAGATTACAAAACAATATTAACTATGTCACAAATTGCTTGGAGGATAAGGAGATAAAACCTAGATTAATCTCTTAGCATAGAGTGTGACTCAGATGGTTTCTACTTCTCTTACATAGACAGAGAACTATTTTAAGGAAAAATATTTTGTGAGAGATTTACAACAAGATATTAACAATGGCTAACTCAGAACAGATAGAGTATTATTACCCAGATTTTTTTTTTTTTTTTTAGGTTTTTGGCTGGGGCTGGGTTTGAAACCGCCACCTCTGGATTATGGGCCAGCGCCCTACTCCTTTGAGCCACAGGCGCTGCCCCCAGATTTTTTTTTTTTTTTTTTTTTTGAGACAGAGTCTCATTTTATTGCTCTCAGTAGAGTGCTATGGCGTTACTCACAGCAACCTCCAGCTCTTGGGTTTAGGCAATTCTCTTGCCTCAGCCTCCTGAGTAGTTGGGACTACAGGCACCCACCACAATGCCCAGCTATTTTTTTTGTTGCAGTTGGCTCGGGCTGAGTTCGAACCCGCCACCCTCAGTATATGGGGCCAGTGCTCTACTCACTGAGCCACAGGCATCGCCCCCAGATATATTTCTTCTCATTTTTCTATAATGAGACTGAATTATTTTTTATAACAAGAAAAATGTGAATAAAGAGTACAGCTAATAGATTACATTCAATAATGCTGAATCTAGGCTCAGTGCCTGTGGCTCAAGCAGCTAAGGCGCCAGCCACATACACCTGAGCTGGTGGGTTCAAATCCAGCCAGGGCCAGCCAAACAATAATGACAGCTGCAACCAAAAAATAGCCAGGCATTGTGGTGGGCACCTGTAGTCCCAGCTACTTGGGAGGTGGAGGCAGGAGACTCGCTTGAGCCCAGGAGTTGGAGGTTGCTGTGAGCTGTGATGTCAGAGTACTCTACCCAGGGCGACAGCTTGAGGCTCTGTCTCAAAAAAAATAAAAAATAATAATGCTGAGTCTAAATCCCCACCTTCCAGCAGGGTTGGCTTGAAAAGCAGCCCATGTCTGGTAGCCCAGCAGGTGATCAGCAGAAAGTAGGGAAGTAGATCTACACAAGAGCAAGGACACAGGCAGAAGTCCCAGCAGGCCTTGGGATGAGTCCCCATTTCATAGATGAGGAAACTCAGGCTCAAAGGGCCAGGGAGGTTATGAGACCCCTGCCTACCATCTCCAGGACAGATAAAAGGGAGTACGCAATGCAGATTGGGGGTGCCATCTACTTTACCATCTTCATCACCATCGGTGCCTTCATTGGCATCAACCTATTCGTCGTTGTGGTGACCACCAATCTGGAGCAAATGATGAAGGCAGGAAAGGAGGAGCGACAGAATCAAATCAAGTTTAATGAGGTATGTGTGGGATGGAGAAGGGGGATGTGTGGTGTGGGTGTGCTTACACACTCAAGGGCCTAGAGATAGTAGTCCCTCATCTTGAGTGCTCACTCACCAGCTGGGGCTTTTGGGGGGTGTCGGTTTCCTAGATATGTTTCTATGGCAACTCAAAACTGAGCAGCTAGGTGACCCGAGAGCAATTAACCAATCTAAGCTTCAATTTTTTTCTTCTGAAGAATGACAATCATACCTACCTCATAGGGCTATTATGAGGATTATAGGGGCAAATGTACAGTGCTTGGCACATAGTGAGCACTCAATAAATGTTAGCTACAGTAATATTCCTTCATAGTGCTTTCATAAGGTTGGGGAAGGGAGTGGAAAACTTCCAAAAGGGTGGAAGGCTGGGACCCAGGCTTGAAAGTAGGTAGGGCTTTAGAAGCTTGCTGGGTAGGATTTATCAGGAGTGAAATCTGGGGGGGAGGGTTAAATTTTAAAAACGTTAAGAATTTCCAAAAAGGTGGAGGAAAGTATTATGCATTTGAAGTTGATCTCCCATAGCAATGTGGAGAGGCTAAGATTGGTTGGAGCTAAAATCAGGGGCATTAGAACTCTCCAGTCCTAAGAGATGCATCCTCCTTAAAGCCAGGCAGGAAAGATGGGAGCTCATTTCAGCCTGAGCGATCCATCCCATCTCTATTCCTGCCTCCTCAGACGGGTTCAGAGGAAGAGAAGGAGATAGTAACCGAGCTGCCACTGGTGCACTGTCTAGTCGCCCGCTTGGAGAAATCTGAAGTTCCCCAGGAACCGCTTATGGGGGGTTTCCTGTCAAACCTCTCCGAAAACACATGCGACAACTTTTGCTTGGTGCTTGAGGCAATACAGGAGAACTTGGTGCAATACAAGGAGATCCGAGATGAGCTCAACACGTAGGGGAGCTATTGGCGGTACCCCTGAGTCCCATGAGTCAGGGATGGGCGGAGCCTCAGATTCTTCATCTAGTCTCACGCCCTCACCTGGGACCAAGAGAGGTTAAGTGATTTGCCAAGAGTCCCCAGACTACTGGTGGAGGAGCGGAATCCAGACTTCCGAATTCCTCCCATCTCTCAAAGAGACACCTCATCCTGGACCTCAGTTAGGGATAAGGGAGAGGGTGGAGGGGGATGGACACCAGGGAAGAAGTGGGAGGGCTGCCTCCCTCTCCCAAAGGCCCCCCTCACTCTGACGCATTCACCTCTTGGCCCCAGGATCGTGGAGGAGGTACGTTCCATCCGCTTCAACCAGGAGCAGGAGGAGGAGCGGCTGCACAAACGCGTGTCCATGAGCCTGTCGGTGGAGACTGGGTCTTCCTTGGACATCCGCAAGATGTCTCAGCAGCAAGACTTGCTCACTGCGCTTGTTAACATGGATAAGGTGCGTCTTCTCTCTCCTACCCGACCAGTACTCAGCCTGACGCTGCACCCAGTACAGCCCAGTGCAGTCCAGCCCAACCTCTGGCCCATTTGTTAAGGTTTCTGCTTATTCCAAGATCTGATCCCACCTCTTAAACTCCCATCCATCCCGGTTGCCACTGCCCCATCCAGTTAACTTCCCAAGCTTTCCTTCTCTGCAAGACCACGCCCCCTCCTGTCAGGCTCAGTGGGTCCCTGGAGCCAGTTTCTTCTTTACAGACTTAAAACCTGCCCTCTTTTGGCATGTGTGGCTTAAAGCCAGCTCAGTTCCTGCGTGGTGGCAGATACTTAGGCCTACTATGGACAAAGGACCCCTGAATCCTATCTAGGGTGCATAAAAACGGCCTCCTCCCAAGGTGGGAAGCTTCTGGAGAGAAAAAGGCACATACCTACATTATTTTCTTTTCTGCCTCCAACACCATCTGATTGGGATACAGCCTGGGCTCCCAGGTTAGAGGGGACACTAGGTAGAATCAAGTTAGACCTACAAAGGGCTTACCTGGGAGCCTAGTTGCAGTAGCTATTAAGATTTGGGGAGGGGCTGGCTTAGCACTTGTAGCTCAAGCGGCTAAGGTGCCAGCCACATACACCAGAGCTGACAGGTTCGAATCCAGCCCAGGCCTGCCAAACAACCATGACAACTACAACCAAAAAATAGCCGGGTGTTGTTGTGGGCGCCTGTAGTCCTAGCTACTTGAGAGGCTGAGGCAAGAGAATCACTTAAGCCCAGGAGTTGGAGGTTGCCGTGAGCTGTGACGCCACGGCACTCTATCCAGGGCGACAGCTTGAGACTCTGTCTCAAAAAAAAAAAAAAAGATTTGGGTAGGAGAGTAAGGGAGAGGCTCCCATGTCACGGTAGGAGGATTGACAGGAAGACCTCTTGGTTTGCAGGTTCATGAGTCTAGCACAAATGTACTCAACAAACACAAGAACAGCCGCTGAGACACCAAGATGGGAGTCAAGAGGCCTGCACACACCCAGCCACTGCGTCTTCCTGCATCCCTAGTGTGGCTTGGCACGGCCTGGCCCAAGTCTATCCTCTCCCTTATACCTGGGCAGAGGCCAAGGGCTGTGAGGGTGGCAGCATCTGCAGGGCGTGGCCTGTGAGCCCCAGGTCTAGAGGAGCCAGGATGGTGAAGAAGGCTGGACAGGAGGGGGAGCCCTAGCAGCAAGAATGAGTACAGAAGGGGCTGCCGACCAAGACAGCCAGGGTTTGGCCTAAGGATGGGTATCCTGGCCCCTGTTCTAGCTCAGAGCTGGGTGGGGCCTGAATGGACCCAAGCATCAAGATGAGGAAGGCAAAGTCAGTGGGGACCAGGCATCTGTGTATTGACAATAAAGTTTTATGTTGGAATCAATGTGTCTGATTGGTAGATATCGCCAACCCCTTGGGGCGCTTGCTCCAGGTCTGATGAGGAAGACAGATCTTCCAACAGCCTGTTTGTCTGAGGAGAAAGTCACAGACTGCCCTCAAGATCTTCCAGTCTAAGGGGAGAAAGAATTGCACCCCTGAAAATTTCTGACTTAATGGTAGAGACCCTTATAGAGATCTAATAATCCCTGCCCTTATGGTCCTAAATTTGGGGGAATAAAGTCTGGTTCTTATGGTTGGGATACACTGTCTGATGAAGGAGATAGCCCTATCTGCTCTCTCCCTGTCTGAAGATGGAGACCAGCCCTTGTTCTGGGGAGCCTCATCTGATGGGGTCACCATTGATCAAGTCATATAAGTATAGGCAGCTCCATTGTAGCCCAGTAGAAATTGGTTAAAGTGTGGGTCCTGGCAGGCTTCCTGGAGAAGAGAAGAAAGCAGGAAGATTTTGTGGGCCGGGTGAATGAAGACTGGTGGGAAACTTGGGACCTGTGAAGCCCTATTTGGGATCTTCACACCAAAAGCCATTGAAAACCTCATCAGGTTCCTGAGCCAGGACATGCAGAGTCTAAAAAGTTGTGGCACTCATAGGCAATAGGGTGAGCTGCCCTAGGTGACAGGAGACCTGGGTTCTGGTCCTAGGGTGAGTCACTTGGCCTCATTTTCTCCATTTGTGCAATGAGGAGAAGGTGAGATTGACTTCAAGCTCTAAAATCAAATAGTTCACTCTTAGCCCAGGAGATGGGAGAACAATGAGATCAGCCATGTTCCTGAGACATAGGTTCCTTGGCATTGGCTGGAAGGCCCAGAGTTCTGCCCACTGTTCAACAAAGGCTTATGATTAGGTGCCTGGGGGATGTTTAGTTGAAATGGGAGTTCCCAGAGGCCCACTGATTGCAACTGATGGGAAACTCCACCCTCTATCCTTCTCCCATCAGTGTTATTCCCAGCCCCGAAGAGCACCCTGGGGCCTGCTGGGAAGAAGTCTGAAGCACCTGTGCTTAGCAGGCAGATGAGAGGTGCTGCCATTTAGAGTAGAGCCTCACTGTCTTGGACTGCTTTCTGTTCCTTTGTTCAAGCCAAAACTCCTTTCCAACACCCTCCAGGACCATCACCAGCACAGACATGGGCAGTCAGTGGCTTTTGCCTCTGCTGCTGCTACTAATTGGAGGTGGAACCCTCAACTTGCCTGGTAAGTATCCACATACACCCTTCCCATTCATCCTTCTCTGAGGGCTCTCACAGCCCATCTTTTGGCTGGCCAGAGAGGGAAGTAAGATGACAGGAAATCAGGTAGTGTCTCCAGAAAGAGCTAATAATGGGAACAAGGCCATCCTCCACCACACTCCCCAAATTGTCTATCTGCAAAGCTTGGGGTATCAATGAGTTTGGAGACAGGAACACAACATAGTGACCTCTATGGGGCTTCTGCCCTTGCCCATCCATCTCTTCCAGGATGCTATATCTTTATCTGTCTGTCTGCTCCCTTTAGCCAATCTGTCATCTCATCTGTCTCCCCTTTTCTGTCTGTCCTATGCAACTGGGCCAGGGTAATAGCTTAGGGTTTCTGTGCGCTAGTTCCCTCCCAAGCTGGCTCACAACTGAGGGCCCAGGAGGTTGGACCCCCACTGTCCTCTCCCGCCCTGCTACAGAACATAACAATCACTAGTCCCAATGCCTCGCCAAGCCTGAGTTAAGAGTAAGCCTGATTCTGAGCTCCTAGGACGGTACAGACAAAGATGTCAGGAGGTTGCAGAGAACCTCCATGAGTCCACGACTCTTACCAGGGACAGAAGCATCCTTGATAAAGCATCTAGGAAGCAGACAGCAATTTTGGTGAGAGGAGTAGAAGGGGATAATCATTCCCAATACAGGTTTTATTTGCTGAGCACCTGCTAGGTGCTAACACTGTGCTAGGTACTCCATGTGCATTGTTTTATCCTCAAAACCACCAGGGAAGTGGGTTGTATTGTCATTTCTGTTTTGCAGTTGAGGAAACTGAGGCCCAGAGACATGAAGTGATTTCCATGTCCCCATGGAGGGCATATCTTTTCTTACATTGCTAGGACGCTAGTCCAGGTCTGACTTCAAAGCTCAGGTCACTCCATTGCCTCTCAAGAGTACTACCCTAGACTCAGTGCCTGTGGCTCAAGCAGCTAAGGCGCCAGCCACGTACACCTGAGCTGGCAGGTTCGAATCCAGGCCAGGCCCGCCAAACAACAATGATGGCTGCAACCAAAAAATGGCCAGGTATTGTGGCGGGTGCCTGTAGTCCCAGCAAATTGGGAGGTTGAGGCAGGAGACTCGCTTGAGCCCAGAACTTGGAGGTTGCTGTGAGCTGTGATGCCACAGCACTCTACCCAGGGTGATACCTTGAGGCTCTGTCTCAAAAAAAAAAAAAAAAAAGAGTACTACCCTAGGGAGGAAACCTCAATATCATGAAGATGTCAATTCTCACTGAAACTATAACAACAGTATACTTCCAATCATGATCCCAATAGGTTGCTTGTAGAATCTGATAAGCTGATTCCTATATATATAAGGGAGAATGAAAGGCCAATAATAGCCAAGATAATTTTGAAGAGCAAGATGGGAGACTTACCCAACCAAATACTGAGATTTACTACAAAGTAACAGTAGGATAATGTGGTATCAGGACAGTGATAAACCCGTGAGAGAACAGAATGAAAAAGAAAGCATGGTGGCTTGTGCCTGTAATCCCAGCTATTTTGGGAGGCTGAGGCAGGCAGATCATTTGAGGTCAGGAGTTTGGGCCGTCCTGAGCAACACAGCAAGATCCCATCCCTACAAAAAACTTTAAAATTAGCGGCTCGGCGCCTGTGGCTCAAAGGGCTAAGACGCCAGCCATGTACACCTGAGCTGGCAGGTTCGAATCCAGCCAGGACCTGCCAAACAACAATGACGGCTGCAACCAAAAAATGGCCGGGCGTTGTGGCAGGCGCCTGTGGTCCCAGCTACTTGGGAGGCAGAGGCAAGAGACTCGCTTGAGCCCAGGAATTGGAGGTTGCTGTGAGCTGTGATGTCATAGCACTCTTTCCAGGGTGACAGCTTGAAGCTCTCTCTCAAAAAAAAAAAAAACTTTAAAATTAGCTGGGCATGGTGTTGCATGCCTCTAGTCCCAGCTACTCAACAGGCTGAAGTGGAAGAATCACTTGGGCCCGGGAGTTTGAGATTACAGTGAACTATAGGCCAGGCATGGTGGTTCAAGCCTGTAATCCTAGCCTCTGGGAGACTTAGGCAGGAGGATCCCTTGAGCTCAGGAAATCAAGACCAGCCTGAGCAAGAGTGAGACCACAGCTTTATTTATTTATTTATTTATTTATTTATTTATTTATGAGACAGAGTTTCACTTTGTCACCCTTGGTAGAATGCCATGGCACCATAGCTCACAGAAACCTTGAACTCTTGGGCTCAAGCAATCCTCTTGTCTCAACCTCCCGAGGAGCTGGCACTATAGGCGCCCACCACAACGCCTGGCTATTTTTAGAGACAGTGGTCTCTTGCTCAGGCTGGTCTCTGAACCTGTGAGCTCAGGGCAATCCACCTGCCTCAGCCTCCCAAAGTGCTAGGATTACAGGCGTGAGCTACCATGCCTGGCCTCCCATCTCTATTTTTTTTTTTTTTAAGGTAGTTTAAAAAAAAGAGAGTTTACAGTGAACTGTGATCATACCACTACACTCCAGCCTGGGTGACAAAGGAAGACCTTGTCTCTAAAAAGAAAGAAAGTGAGGGAAAGAGAGAGAGCACACGGAAATCAGTCTTTTTGTTTCTTTGAGACAGTCTCACTCTGTTGCCCTGGGCAGAGTGCCATGGCATCATCGGGGTAGCTTCCAGCAACTTCAACTTCTTGGGCTCAAGCAATCCTCCTGTCTTAGCCTCCCAAGTAGCTGGGACTACAGGCATGAGCTACAATACCTGGCTAGTTTTTCTATTTTTTGCAGAGAAAGGGTCTCACTCTTGCTCGGGCTGGTCTCAAACTCCTGCACTCAGGCAATTCACTTGCTTTGGCCTCCCAGAGTGTTAGGATTACAGGTATGAGCCACTTCACTGGGCCTAGAAATTAGTCTCAATACATAACAGGTAATATGACAAATCAGTGGGAAAAGGATAGACTTTCCATAAGGGGGCAGGAGCAACTGATTAATCATATGGAAAAAATAATGTCAGATCCAATGCAAACATCACACCCTGCAAATAAAAACTTGAGACTTCTGTAGCAACACATCTGTTCATTTCAGCCTGGACTTCTGTTGCAAACAGACCTACAGATGGCTAGAGTTTAGAAGACTCGTCCAATATCAAGCTCAAGTCCCCCACTGTGCTAAGGGGACATGGAGCCCCAGATAAAGCGGAGGCCTTCCCCAAGGTCACACACCATAGCAAGTCAATAGCAGGGTTAGGTCTACGGGTTAGGTCTTCAGCCTAGGTCCCACTACCCTCTCCAAGCCCTTGGCCAGTTCCTCTGCCCTTTTGTGATCCTTTAGCTCTGTACAGGGATAGAAGAAAGCGGTATGAATGGGCAGGTGCCAAGTAGGAGCAGGGTTGGGGACAAGTGTTAATATCTCTTCACAGTTAGGTGATGGAAGGATGAAGGGTGATCCTATCATGTAGGCTGGGTCACCTCAGTTTTCTGAATTAACCCTTCGAAAACTACCAACGCTCCAAAGATAGGGCATCAAGTGATGAGCCTATTTCTGCCCATTGCCCATGGGAAGGAAGGTTTCCAAGGGATCTGAGCATAACTGATTTGTACCTTTCTCTCTAGAGAAAGTAATTGGCTCAGCCATGAGGAGGAAGCTATGAGGCAGAGCAGTGTGGTAGGGAAGACACCACGGGCTCTGGGAACTGATGGACCTGGTTTCAAATGCAATGCCACCCCTTCTTGGCTGTGTGTCCTTGGACAGATACCTTCACTTGTCTAAGCCTCAGTTCTTTCATCTGATAAACAGAAATAATATTCTTGACCTCAGGTTGTTTGTGAGGATTTAGTGTGCCAATGCTTGTGCCTTGGAGGAGCATCTTACCTGGACAAGGTAAAAATTGAATGATGTCAAAATGATCCTTAGGCCAAGCGCAGTGGCTCATGCCTGTAATCCCAGCATGTGGGAGGCTGAGGCAGGTGGATTGCCTGAGCTCACGAGTTTGAGACCAGCCTGAGCCAGAGCTAGACCCTGTCTCTAAAAAACGAATAGCCAGGTACCGACTAAGGCAAAAGAATCGCTTAAGCCCAAGAGTTTGAGGTTGCTGTGAGCTGTGATGCCATGGCACTACCGAGGGTGACAAAGTAAAACTCTGTCTCAAAAAAAAAAAAAAAAAATCCTTAAGTCAGATGCGGTGGCTCATGCCTATAATCCTAGCACTCTGGGAGGCTGAGGCAGGTGGATTGCTTGAGCTCAGGAATTGGAGGACAGCCTAAATAAGAGTGAGACCCCATCTCTAAAAAATAGCTGGGCATGTGGCTGGCCCCTGTACTCCCAGCTATTTGGGAGACTGAGGCAAGAGGATTACTTCAGCCCAAGAGTTTGAGGTTGCTGTGAACTATGACCCCACAGCACTCTATCAGGGATGACAAAGTGAGACTCTGTCTCAAAAAAAAAAAAAAAAGAAAGAAAGAAAAGAAAAGAAAAAGAAAAGAAATACTGCTGAAATAGCTGGACATCTACATGAAAAAAGTAAAAATAGGGCGGCGCCTATGGCTCATCGAGTAGGGCGCTGGCACCATATTCCAAAGGTGGCGGGTTCAAACCCGGCCTTGGCTGAACTACAAAACAAAAATAGCTGGGTGTTGTGGCGGGCGCCTGTAGTCCCAGCTATGTGGGAGGCTGAGGCGAGAGAATCGCCTAAGCCCAGGAGTTGGAGGTTGCTGTGAGCTGTGTGACGCCACGGCACTCTACCGAGGGTGATAAAAGGAGACTCCGTCTCTACTTAAAAAAAAAAAAAGTGAAAATAAAATCCTCGATTGCTATCATGCTAAATGAAGGCCTTGGCTTGCATTGTACAGAAAAATTATATCTTTAAATACTACAATCATATTCAATGTAGTAGGAAAGTGATATCAAACAAAGTATTAAGAAACCAAACACTAACTTAGAGCCTGTAGCTCAAGCGGCTAAGGCGCCAGCCATATCCATCGGAGCTGGCTGGTTTGAATTCAGCCCTGGCCTGCCAAACTATAATGACAACTACAACTAAAAAATAGCCGGGCGTTATGGATGGCGCCTGTAGTCCCAGTTACTTGGGAGGCTGAGGCAAGAGAATCACTTAAGCCTAAGAGTTGAAGGTTGCTGTGAGCTGTGACGCTTCAGCACTCTACCCAGGGTGACAGCTTGAGAATCTGTCTCAAAAAAGAAGGAAAAGAAATGAAAAAGAAACCAGGCTCGGTGCCTGTGGCTCAAGCGGCTAAGGCACCGGCCACATACATCTGAACTGGCAGGTTCGAATCCAGCCTGAGTCTGCCAAACAACAATGATGGCTGCAACCAAAAAATAGCCAGGCGTTGTGGCAGGTACCTGTAGTCCCAGCTACTCGGGAGGTGGAGTCAGGAGAATCGTTTGAGCTCAGGAGTTGGAGGTTACCGTGAGCAGTGATGCCACTCTACCCAGGGTGACAGCTTGAGGCTCTGTCTCAAAAAAAAAAAGAGAAAGAAAAAGAAACCGAAACCAAACACCAACTGAGATAACAGATTTCTGTCTTTTGCTAACTCACACTGTGTGGTGTTGCCATTGAGTGAAACAAGATATAGTTACTCACACAAGTTAAGTTCTTTCTCCTTGGAATGCATCAGTTGAAATCTGTTAGCACAGAGCTGGCACATAAATGAATGTGAGCTGGTAATGATGTGTTGATATTGATGTTATTTATTTATTTATTTTGAGGGTCACTTTGTCACCCTCGGTAGAGTGCCATGGTATCACAGCTTGCAGCAACCTCAGCATCTTGGGCTCAAGCAATTCTCTTGCCTCAGCCTCTCAAGTAGCTGGCACTACAGGCGCCTGCCACAATGCCCAACTATTTTTTAAAGACAGGGGTCTCACCGTAGATTAGGGTGGTCTCAAACTCATGAGCTTAGGTGATCCTCTCACCTTGGCCTCTCAGACTGCTGAGATTACAGGCGTGAACCACTGTGCCTGCCTATTTTTTTTTTTTTTTTTTTTTGCAGTTTTTGGCCGGGGCCAGGTTTGAACCCACCACCTCCAGCATATGGGGCTGGTGTCCTACTCCTTTGAGCCACAGGCGCCACCCTGTGCCCGGCCTATTGATGTTATTTTTATTGAATTTCCCAATAAAAATATTTGGCAAGCCAGAACATCTGAGAAGAGCTCTGGTTTGGTGGAAGGAATGAGTAGATTGGGGTTTTTTTGTTTGTTTGTTTTTCACAGGCAGAGTTACAATCTGGGGCACTGAATTGCCTGACAGCTCACCCACAACCAGGAGGTCATCAACATGTGAGTCTCAGGAGCACTCAACATCAGCTATTTCTCCAGCCTCTCCACAAACCAACAGCTCTACTGGGACAACTGAGAAGACAACGTCAATACCTGGTACTCAGGAAGAGAAATTAAATACAACTATCACCACAACCTCCAAGGGCACAACACTGTCAAATTCTATGATAACTTCTACATTGAAGGATCAGGGAGAGACAATAAGAACCACAGGTTTATCCAGCCTGTCCTCATCAGGTGAGACCCCAAAACAGAATCAGGAAACTCTGACTATGGCCCCATCAATATCAAACACCTCATTCAATGGAACAGAATCATCAGTGTCCCTTGACTCTGAGATGTCAGCCACAGTCGCAGATCCAAAAGCATTACACATAGCTGAGAATGCTGTTCATTCATCCCAGGCCATGACAACCACTGTTTCTGAGAAATCGGCCATAACTATATCCCCAAGAACATTGAACAAAGTCATTACTGTGAAGGAGTCTTCACCCATGACAATGAGTGCAGATATCCACACCACTTTGCTAACCACAACCACTCTAGGGACAACTGTTCTCGGAACAACTGTGTCTGGGACTCAGGAAGGAAAAATAACAGGTGCACTCCCACCTCTAACATCAGCCGCCACGATGAGCAAGCTGTCTCAGGAACACCAGAGCACAGCCACACAGACCCCCTCCTACCCAGTGGAATCAACCTCCAGTGTGAACACCACTGCAGCCCAGTCACCTGAAACAATGGCTGCTCATTCCACAGCCCTTACCCCCAGCTCCTCAGGAACAACAAAAACCTCCATAACTGGGACCAGTCAAGCTTCCCCTAATCACACCCAGAGTAGTAGTCCTGGAACTGAAGCCTGTGCTTTGGACGAGTATGCAGAGACGAGTGGAGTTTGTAGGTGCAATAAGGGCTACTACACTCACTCAGGTAAGTCTGTGGAACTCATGTGAGTAAACCAAAGAAGAGGCAGGGTCCAGAGTGGATATCAGAACTTTGTAAAGGTCCAGAGGAAGATTGTGTCCGAAAGGTATGGGAGGCCCAGTGAGGTTTGGTAAGATGTTGGCATCTGCTGAGTCTTCCCTGCTAGTGGTGATTTCTGGTAGAAGGACAACTGGGCATTTGAGGTAGACTAGACAATTTACCAACCTCCACACCCCAAGGACTCCAGCACTGGGAAGAGATGAAACCTGCCTGTGAGAAGGAGCTGATGATCCACCAAAGACCAGAGCTATAGTCCCAGCAGAGGCCTGTAAGGCAGGGCAGGGAAACTGAGGCAAAATTCTGATTGTTAGGGCAGCTTAGTGTGACAGAGATTATGAAAGGCTGAGTTCACAGGAACTCCCAAAGGAATGCAATAAACTTCCCAATCCACCTTCTGGCAAGGCTGAAGCTGGGCCCAGGGAACCAGAGTTTAAGGTTGCTGTGACCATGATCACCTGTGTCTGATCATGTTCCCCAGACATATGTCCTTCACAGTCAAAACAATTCTAACGCTCCAACACATTTAAATTTAGCAAAATTCTGATTTTCCTAAAATGATTACTGTGCTTTTTAAAAAAAAAAAAATTAAATTCCGGGCGGCGCCTGTGGTTCAGTGGGTAAGGCGCCGGCCCCATATACCGAGGGTAGCGGGTTCAAACCCAGCCCTGGCCAAACTGCAACAAAAAATAGCCGGGCGTTGTGTCGGGCGCCTGTAGTCCCAGCTGCTGGGGAGGCTGAGGCAAGAGAATCACCTAAGCCCAGGAGTTGGAAGTTGCTGTGACCTGTGACACCACAGCACCCTACCAAAGGTTAATAAGTGACACTCTGTCTCAAAAAAAAAAAACAAAAATCAAATTCCTTGAAGAAATATTTCTTTGTCATTTCTGCTTTAGTCTATTGGATAATCCTGCCTTGGGATGAAGCTTATGTCATATTATATGCAAAACTAGCAATGCTTAACTTCTTCATCAATATTTTCCAAAATGTATTTGCTACAGAATTTCAATACATTTAAGTAAAGGTTCTATTGTCAAATATATTTGGGAAAGGCTAGATTAAACACAACTGTTTCTTTCTTTCTTTTTTTGAGACAGAGTCTCATTTTGTTGCCCTCAGTAGAGTGCTGTGGTCACAACTCACAGCAACCTCCAGCTCTTGGGCTTAGGCGATTCTCTTGCCTCAGCCTCCTGAGTAGCTGGGACTATAGGCGCCCGCCACAATGCTTGGCTATTTTTTTATTGCGATTTGGCCGGGGCTGGGTTCAAACTGGCCACTCTCAGTATATGGGGCCAGCGCCCTACTCCATGAGCCACAGGTGCCGCCCAAAACTGTTTCTTTCCATTTTCTTTCCTTTTTTTTTGTGTGTGTGTGTTTTTAGGTTGGGGCTGGGTTTGAACACGCCACCGGCATATGGGGCTGGCACCTCACTCCTTTGAGCCACAGGTGCTGCCCTCGTTTTTTTTTTTTTTTTTTTTTTTCTGGTCAGGGGCTGGGTTTGAACCTGCCACCTCTGTTCCTTTTTTTTTTTTTTTTTTTGAGACAGGTTCTTGCTCTGTCACCCAGCCTGGAGAACAGTGGTATCATTATAGCTCAATTCTAGCTCACTGCAACCTCACACTCCTAGGCTCAAGTCATCTTCCTGCCTCAGCCTCCTGAGTAGCTGGGACTACAGGCATGTGCCACCACACCCAGCTAATTTTCCTATTTTTGGTAGAGATTGGGTCTTGCTATTGCCCAGGCCGGCCTTCAACGTCTGGTCTCATGTGAGCTTCCCATCTCAGCCTTGCAAAGTGCTAGGATTACAGGTGTGAGCCATTGTGCCTGGACCAAAACTGTTTCTTGACTGCAGGGCTCTTCAGAACCTTTAATACTCTGCTGTTCACTGTGACTTCCTTACAGCAGATGATGGCATGCATTTCCCGAGAGTATTTGTCCCTAGAATCCTCCTTCTGATCAATGTTTGTGCAGCACCTTGGAACACTCTGTTGTAGAGCTAAGCAGGACTGTACAAGGCAGAAGTGATCAGGACAACAAGTCCAACCCAGGTGGTTTTTAATCAAATCCTGAGGGAGTGTTGGCCTCTTAGCGGGTTGTCACCATCTCAACAGACTCTCTTGATAAGACGAGGGTTGTGTGCCAACTTGTATAAGCTGCATGTGTTCTTCTGTGGAAGGTATAAAGTATATCATTGTGTTTTCAGGCAATGCAAATGAGACGATTTTTCTTTTTGGGTTAATTTTTCCCCCCTGTGAGTAAGAACAAGGACTGTGCAAGGTAGACCAGGTTTGAACTGTGAAAACTCCTCATTTTCTTCTGCTGGAGATATTAAGAGTACATTTACCTCATGGGATTAATTGGTGTTAGCTATCACTAATATTACTATTTAGCACCCTGTATTATAATATAATATTGACTGCAACAGCAGAAAGTTATATGATTGACTAAAACTCCCTAGCCCTCCTAGCACACATTGATGGGTACAAAGCATCTGCTCGTTAACTACAGTTCATCCCTCTGACCCAACATGCCTGCCAAAATAGAAGTAATACAATTTTTTTTTTTTTTTGAGACAAAGTCTCACTAAGTCACCCTTGGTAGAGTGCCATGGTGTCACAGCTCACAGCAACCTCAGACTCTTGGGCTTAAGCGATTCTCTTGCTTCAGTCTCCCAATTAGCTGGGACTACTCCATGCAGTTTTTATTTTTATTTATTTATTTATTTATTTTCGAGACAGAGCCTCAAGCTGTCACCCTGGGTAGAGTGCCGTGGCATCACAGCTTACAACAACCTCCAACTCTTGGGCTCAAGAGATTCTCCTGCCTCCGCCTCCCAAGTAGCTGGGACTACAGGCGCCTGCCACAATGCCCGGCTATTTTTTGGTTGCAGCCATCATTGTTTGGCAGGCCCGGGCTGGGTTCGAACCCGCCAGCTTTGGTGTGTGTGGCTGGCGCCTTAGCCTCTTGAGCCACAGGCGCTGAGCCAACATGCAGTTTTTAAAAAATTGAAAACATGGCTGGGGGTGGTGCCTGTGGCTCAGTGGGTAGGGCACTGGCCCCATATACCAAAGGCGGCAGGTTCGGACCTGGCCCCGGCCAAACTTCAACAACAACAACAACAACAACAACAACAACAACATAGCCTAAGATGCTTTAGGGGTGAGAGTGTGAGTGATTATCGCTTGACCCCAGGAGTTTAATGATTCAGTGAGCTATGATGATGCTACTGCACTCCAGCCTAGGCAACAGAACAAGACCCCATCACTAAAAAAAAAAAAAAAAATTGAAAATATGAGGTCAAGAGAGGTGCTAACACCTGTAATCCTAGCACTCTGGGAGGCCAAGGCAGAGGGATTGCTTGAACTTAGAGACCAGCCTGACCAAGAGAGAAACTCTGTCTACTAACAAAAAAAAAAAAAAAAATTGAGCAGTGCCTGTGGCTCAGCAAGTAGGGTGCCGGCCCAATATACCGAAGGTGGCAGGTTCAAACCCAGCCTCGTCGAACTGCAAAACAGAAAAATAGCCGGGCGTTGTGGCGGGCGCCTATAGTCCCAACTAATAGGGAGGCTGAGGCAAGAGAATCGCCTAAGCCCAGGAGGTGGAGGTTGCTGTGAGCTGTGTGACTCCACGACACTCTACCGAGGGTGGTAAAGTGAGGCTCTGCCTCTACAAAAAAAATAAAAATAAAAATAAAAAATAAATAAATAAATAAAAATCGAAAACATGTAACAAAATAGAACAAAATTGGTTGGGTGCAGTGGCTCATGCCTGAAATCCCAGCGCTTTGGGAGGTCAAGATGGGAGGATCACTTGAGCCCAGAGTTTGAGACCAGCCTGGGCAACATAGCAAGACCCCTAAACTTAGCCAGGGACAGTGGTGCACAAGTATAGTTTCAGCTATTCAATAGGCTAAGGCAGGAGGATTGCTTGACCCTAGGTGTTTGAGGCTGTAGTGAGCCATGATCATACCACTGTACTCCAGCCTGGACAAAAGGAGAACCTGTTTCCCCCCCAAAAATTGTTGGCTCATGAAACTAGAAAGTCCAGAAAAGAACCCGCAGATTCCCAAAAGCCCTCTCTCCCTTCCCTCCCTCAGGGCTAGCTCTTCAGTAAGTTTAGACTTTTCCAGACTGAAAGAGCCATTCACTTCAAGCTGTTTAGTCCCCTCAAAATAACCCAAGGACTGGCTTCCAGCTTGGAAGAGAAGAGAAATCACAGAGAACAAAATGAATTAAAAAATCAAAATATAATCTTGCCAGACAGGTAACAGAAGCCAACAGGACCAGCTGAAGGAAAAGTGTCTCAGAGAGGCCAAGGGCAGGTTCCTGCCAGGTTCTCCAAAGACTGGAACTAGAACTAGGAATGTAGCAGGAACCAGAGGGCCACCTCTCTCTCCTCCCAATCCTGCACCTGTTCTCTCCCTCTGTCCTTACCTACCTCTCAGCCCACAGACAGAAGATGGTCCTCACCTCTCAAGCTTTATGTCATATCCTTTGAGGCTCAGTTCCTAATTCCTAGGAAAAAGATACTGAGTGGATCAGCTAAGGTCAGGGGTCAAGGTCCCACAGGGCACATGTGCTATGGGTATGTGCCTCCTGTGTAAGGGAGACTTTGTGGGTTGCACTAATATTCCAACAATGTCTCTTCCCCCAATATTAGAATTAGAACCCCCTCTCATGGCATCATCCCAGGAGCCTCAGGAGGCCCCTGCCCTGGCTCTTGTCCTCCTGCAGAACTGTCCAGGGAGTCTGTGAGCCTGCATTGCCTGCCACAGAAAATTGAGGTGCTCCTGAGCAGCTGCTTTCTGGAGACTCACCACTGGATCCTGGCTAAAGGTGCCTTCTCAGGATGCTCCAGTGTCAACAGGATAGACCAGGGGCTCCGTGTCCAGGTCTTCACACTGGAGAAGAAGGAGGGTACCTGTGGACTCCACCTTTCTGTAAGCAAGTTGGGAGGGGCTGCCTGGTGGGGGAATCTGTAGGTAGGGGCAGGAGCTGGGAAAGGAGCGACGGGGCACTGGTCATGACATTCTTTCTTTCTTTTTTTTTTTTTTTAAGACAGAGTCTCACTATATCACCCTTTGGTACAGTGCCACGGTGTCATAGCTCACAGCAACCTCAAACTCTTGGGCTTAAGCGATTCTCTTGTTTCAGCCTCCCAAGCAACTGGGACTATAGGTGCCCACCACAATGCCTGGCTATTTTTTTGTTGTATTTGTCATTGTTGTTTGGTAGGCCTGGGCCAGGCTGAACCCACCAGCCCCAGTGTATGTGGCCACTGTCCTAACCACTGAGCTACGGGCACTGAGCCATCATGACTTTATTTCTATCAGATTGAGGAATTCTCTGAAAGGTAGTCATGTTTCAGCCATCAGTCCAGTCTTTTTTTTTTTTTTTTTTTTTTTGAGACAGAGTCTCACTTTGTGGCCCTCAGTAGAGTGTTGTGGCGTCACAGCTCACAGAAACCTCAAACTCTTGGGCTCAAGCAATTCTCTTGTCTCAGCCTCTCAAGTAGCTGGGACTACAGGCATCCACCACAATGCCTGTCTACTTTTAGAGATGAGGTCTCCCTCTGGCTCAGGCTGGTCTTGAACCTGTGAGCTCAGGCAATCCACCTGCCTTGGCCTCCCAGAGTGCTAGAATTACAGATGTGAGCCAACACACCTGGCCCATCAGTCCAGTTTTTTTGAGAGAAAAAAACCATGCCGTTCACCTTCAGACTGGGCACAACCTTGTGGGGGGATACCATGTTTGGTGGATTGGGATATTGATTTCCAAACTGTTGTCAGGCACTTCAAATAGTAATAACCACAACCATAACCAATATTTATTAATTTCTTACCCTGTGCCATTTGCTATAGTTCAAATATTTTTATACACATTATTTCATTAAACCTTTTTTTTTTTTTGAGACAGGGTCTCACCATGTTGCCCTCGGTAAAGTACAGTGGCGTCACAGCTCACAGCAACCTCAAACTCTTGGGCTTAAGTGATTCTCTTGCCGCAGCCTTCCAAGCAGCTGGGCCTACAGGTGCCCCCCACAACACCTGACTATATTTCATTAAATCTTCATGACAATCCTGTGAGGTTCCCATTTTACAGATGAGTAAATAAAGTAAGGCCCAGAGAAGTTGAGAGGTTTTCTCAAGTTGCATAGCCATTATCAAATTGTGTGTGCTTGTTAACTGCCTCCTCCTTTCTGTAGAAAGGGTCTTACACAAAAGTTAAATATAAAAATATTATAAATACTTAAAAGTAGAGCAGTTCTGACTGACTTGGGGAGGGAGAGTGCCCTGCTGAGGAGCTTCCCCCTAACACATAAGCTGGCTTTCACTGCTCTTCAAGAAGGCTCTGGGGCTTCCCAAGCAGTTTGAAAACCAAAGTTTGGGGGCGGCACCTGTGGTTCAGTGGGCAGGGTGCTGGCCCAATATACCGAGGGTGGAAGCTTCAAACCCAGCCCCGGCCAAACCGCAACAAAAAATAGCTGTGCATTGTGGCAGGCGCCTGTAGTCCCAGCTACTTAAGAGGTTGAGGCAAGAGAATTGCCTAAGCCCAGGAGTTGGAGGTTACTGTGGGCTGTGTGACGCCACACCACTCTACAGAGGGTGATAGAATGAGACCCTGTCTCTACAAAAAAAAATGGTGGCGCCTGTGGCTCAAGGAGTAGGGCGCCGGCCCCATATGCCGGAGGTGGCAGGTTCAAACCCAGCCCTGGCCAAAAAAAAAAAACAAAGTTTGTCCAACAGAGATAATTTAGTTCCTCCCAATTGTCTGCTATTATCTCTTGTTCTGCTACCCAGGGATTCATGAGGTCTCTGGCTGAGGTTATGGAATAGTTTTGGCAATTTCTGTATGAGACAGCAATATCCAGAGCTAAGCACCATATAGCTCTCTATCAATGTTTTTTTTTTTTTTTCAGACAGAGCCTCAAGCTGTCACCCTGGGTAGAGTGCTGTGACATCACAGCTCACAGCAACCTCCAATTCCTAGGCTCAAGCGAGTCTCCTGCCTCTGCCTCCCAAGTAGCTGGGACTACAGGCGCCCGCCACAACCCCCGGCCATTTTTTGGTTGCAGCCGTCATTGTCGTTTAGCGGGCCCGGGCTGGATTCGAACCCACCAGCTCAGGTGTACATGGCTGGCGCCTTAGCCGCTTGAGCCATAGGCGCCGAGCCATCTATCAATGTTCTTTTTGATCAAGTGGTTTATTTATAGCAACAAATCATTTTTTTTAACTATATAAACAATAGGGTGGTGCCTGTGGCTCAGTGGGTAGGGTCCCAGCCCTATATACTGAGGGTGGTGTGTTCCAGCTCAGCCCTGGCCAAACTGCAACAAAAAAATAGCCAGGTGTTGTGGCAGGCGCCTGTAGTTCCAGGTACTCGGGAGGCTGAGGCAAGAGAATCGTCTAAGCCCAGGAGTTGGAGGTTGCTGTGAGTTGTGACACCACAGCACTCTACTGATGGTGACAAAGTGAGACTCTGTCTCAAAACAAAAACAAAAACAAAACTATATAACAATAAAACACCAAAAATACATCCAAATCTTAGAATCAAGACTAGGACTTGGCTTGGTGCCTGTGGCTCAAGTGGCTAAGGTGCCAACCATGTACACCTGAGCTGGCGGGTTCGAATCCAGCCCGGGCCCGCCAAACAACAATGATGGCTGCAACCAAACAAAAAAAAACTGGCCGGGCATTGTGGCGGGCGCCTGTAGTCCAGCTATTTGGGAGGCAGAGGCAAGAGACTCGCTTGAGCCCAGGATTTGGAGGTTGCTGTGAGATGTGATGCCATGGCACTCTATCTAGGGTGACAGCTTGAGGCTCTGTCTCAAAAAAAAAAAAAAAAAAAAAAGACTAGGACTTGACATTTTTAAAAAACCTCCAGTCATTTATTTATTTATTTATTCCATGGGATTATAAAATGCACACTGAAATTTGAGAAACACTGGCATGGAGGTTAAGAATGTGCATGACCCCTAGAATCAGAGAGATGTTGAATTCTGGCTCTGTTATTTGCTTTGGGCAAGACTTTCAAATTTCTTAAGCCTTAGTTTATTCCTCTGTAAAATGGGACTAATAACAGAACTCTTTAGAGAGTTGGGGTCAAGTCACAGTACCTGGCATACAGCCCAAACTCAGTAAACTTTAGTCATCACTTTCATTTAAATATACAATTTGCATCCAATGAGGATAGGAGGTGGTGTTTCCCTTGGAGATCTGACGGTAATGGCAGCCTCCCTGTCCTTTCTAGACCAACAACAGCCACGCCCTGTACTCTCTGGAGGTGCAGCTTCTACAGGTTCTCCCTGGCTTTATCGAGACTACCTCCTCAAGGCTCAGCTTCAGCTGCATGTACCCTTTGGTGGTGAATGTCAGCCAGACTCAGCCCTACCCGGTGGTCTCCTTTCCGTGAGTTCTACCCTGTCAGTTGTTTCTCTGGCTGGGAGAGTCCTGGGAGCCTCCTGAGTACTCTATCTCTAAACCAGGTAAAAGAGTCAACACTCTTAGGAAGTTGGCCCCCTATGCCCACCCACCAACCGTAAACACCTCTTAGACGGAAACTCAAAACATTAGTGGAAGATAAAAGATGCTTCTATGAACATATTCTTCTTAGCAAAGTATCTCA
>CAUYRH010131968.1:0-14961 GCA_963574655.1 Perodicticus potto
GCTAGAGCTTAATAGAGTTTTTGTTGCTGGTTTTTAGAAATTGCAATGAAAGGAAGTTTTGATGTGTTGTATCTTCTTTGTAGTTGCAAATTTGTGTGTGTAGAGAAGCAATAAAATTGACATTTGAGTATGTTTTAAAAAAAAAAAAAAGAAAAGAAAAGTCTCCTACTAAAATAATAACACCCGCTTGTGGAAATTGTGAAGATTAGCGCTTCCATTAAAGACTTGTATATTGCAAGTTGTCAATTCCTATCACATCCTTGTTTAACTTGCTTGCTTTGTGACTAGAAAGGACAGATGGATTTGGAAAATGCCTGTGAATCATTGAAAAGTTAAGTAAGTGCTAACTCCAATGACAATTTCTTTTCCAGGTGTATCTTTGCTGGAGAAAATTGGCACAATCCCTGATATTTGAGATATAGCTGACAAATATGTTTGTCCTATATCTATTAGTAAGGATCTTTTGAACAGAAAATGGCAAGAATTCCAGGTTTCATGCTAACACAAATGCACACTAAGAGTAGAAGAAAAACTCCACAAAGTTCAGGAATCTGCCAACTGGTCCCATTTCTGAGGAGCATGTAGACATATCTGCTCTAGACAAGTTCCTGCACCTTGTACCACTTTAACTAAATCAGAGGCAGAAAGCTCAGTGAGACTCTGGGTGTTGGAGACAACATGTGTGCTAGTCTGACTTGTTATTGAGAAACTGAGTTTTGAGTGGGACCCAGGACAAGAGAAGGAGCTACATTAGGTCTAGTCTTCAGGGCAAGGTCTGTGCCACTTAGTAGATTCAAGTGGCAAATACAGAAACTGAACAAAGCATTTTGCTTGGGTAGAGAATGAATGCTTAATACATAAGAGGTTTAATTGAGCTATGACCTCCCTACCCACCATTAATGCTTTCTGATCCAACAAACTGAAAGCTTGAATGTATGCATCTATAATCCATTATGAAATTCAAGTAGTTTAATATAACGTTGGACTCAAGCAGATTGGGATATTAGTGACAAAATAGTCTGAGGTCCCTTATAGTCTTCTGAAATCATCCTCTTCTGAGTATAAGGATATATGTGTCCCATGAAAATTCTGACCAAAGAGCAGTCACAGTAGAAGAGGGTGTCAGTAATCAGGTAGGTGAGATGACCTATTCTATGAGTTCGGTCAGTCTCTTTCTGTAGCTACCGTAGTGTTTGCTCAGGTGGTCTTGGTGTAGGGATGGGAGCTGTGCCCAGATCAGCAGGATGTATTTCCTCTCATCAGTGATGATCTGTCTATCTTTACTGGTAAATGCCAGCCTTCCAACAGCAGAGGCCACCTGAGGCCACATGGTACCTTTCTTCTAAGGACCATCTGGCTACTGATGGCATATGGTTTACTTTGGATCTTTTTCATCAAATAAAAGAAGAAATTTATCCCTGAAAAAATATATTTTCAGTACAAATTTACCTTTTTACAGTTCTTCTGCCAGGGCCACCATTCATGGTCTTATAAAATTGCTTCATCCATTGATTCTTACCCAGGTTCCAAACTGTGGCCTATGGGCCACATGCTGATTACTTGAAGACTGTTTGGCTTATCTGTGGTGTTGGATATTGCAAAAAGTATGTACAAAGTTTTTTTTTTTTTGAGACAGAGTCTCTCTATGTCATCTTAAGTAGAATGCTGTGGTGTCACAGCTCACAGCAACCTTAAACCCTTGGGCCCAAGTGATTCTCCTGCCTCAGCCTCCAAAGTAGCTGGGACTACAGGTGCCTGCACAACGCCCAGCTATTTTGTTGTTGTAGTTGTCATTGTTGTTTGGCAGGCCCGGGCAGGGTTCGAACCCACCAGCTCCGGTATATGTGTCTGGTACACTAGCCAAAGAGCTACAGGCACCAAGCCAAACTTTTTATTCTTTGCACTAATCAGCTTTTGTTAGTGTTTGTGTGGCCTAAGATAACGCTTTCTTCCAAAGTGCGGCAGAAAAGTAAAAAGGTTGGACACCGCTGGCTAGGAGATACATTTTATTGTAAAGTAAGTGCAACAATAGGCTTGCGTCCATGGAGTCCATTGGTCTTATCATGCAACTCATGACTGGAAGCAATTTACCTTATGAAATGGCCTGCCAAATGTTTATTTATAATGCCAGCTGTGTGGGTTGTCCTAAAGGATATGGGTTATGCCTTAAAAGAGTGGCCACTATGTCATACTGTCCTCCCCACAGCCGGAATGCATGAGGTAGAGGTTGTGAGGCCCTTGTTTTCAAATTAAACCAAATAGTCCACTAGAATAATTTTTGCCTCCATCTCTACAAGCTTGGGTTCACTGGGTTTGAAGGGCCTAGTGCGTAAGAAAGGAGTGTTCCTATAAGTAAACACAGTCCTGTTGAATTGGAATTGGAGACTTCTCCTGATCACTTTGCATTCTCATGTTGAATCAACAGTCAGAGAAGGGGTTCTCTGTATTGGATTCCCCAAAACTAATCATAATTATCAAGAAGAAAGTTGGTTGCTACTATACAGTAGTGAAATGGGGGCTATGTCTAGAACGCAAGGCATTCCCTGAGAGCCTCTTAATACTACCTTATCTAACAGCCTTCGTTAAGGAAAAACTATGGCAATCCAACAAAGACATCCACCAAAGACTCAGATTCCATTGACAAAATGCTTATACCCTGCCCCCAACCCCCACCCCCAGATAAAGAACCCTATCTATTTGAGCTTCTAGCAGAGTAAGGAACAAGGAACAGGTGGCGAAAGGAAGAGATAAATATGAATAAATATGAACTTGACCTTATGACCAGTTAAAGAAATGAGGACTTTAGCAGGTATACATATTAATCTCTCTATATTACACACATATTACATATTTTGTATATAAATATATTGTTATATGTCAACCAGTTGTTTTTCCTTTTTCCTTCTATTATTTTTTAATGAGTTGTATTAGTTTTTCTTGCAAAAGTTTAAGAATAAAAATGGCATCACTTGTGTCAAATTCCAATCAAAAAAATATAAATAGAGCTGGGAGCTGAGAAAGGAGGGCTTTCATACATATGCTCCTGTGATAAAAACTATTATAAAAACTCATACAGATACACATATAAAAAGAACTTTTCCTAAGGACTTTCTACAGCTTGCTACATGAGTTCACAAGGACAGCTAGCTGGGTACACAAAAACTCTTGCCTGGCACACTGTGTCCTGTAATAAATTGACTTCAACTCCTAGAGATAAGTCCCTGTAACCAATGTTCTCTTTGTCTCAAAACTACTTGCATGTACTTTTTCCTTTTTCCTATAAAATCATCCCCTTGCCTCAACCTCCTTGGATATGCCCATGCTCCTCATAGCCTGCATATCCCAAATTTGCAAGTCCCCTGTACACTCTCAAATAAAATCATTATCTTTGAAGAATCTCTGTTATTTAAATTGAAATTCTTTGATTAATTTAGATCAGAGTTTATAAAACTGTGAGGAGCCACATACAGTTCTGGTGGAGGGGACCTCATATTATTTGGGGGTCTTTGACATGGTGAGAGACATTGATAGTACTTTGGGTTCCACATGTATGAGAAGAAAGTTATGGTTCATTTGTGCAAAAGTTAATTGAATTATACTAGGTGGAAACATGACATCATTTTATGAGAGTTAGGTGGAGGTAAGAAGGGTAAGAATGGGTGCTTTGAAATGGGTGGACTTTTCATATCTTTCATTTTTCCTATGCTCTGCTCAGGCCTACATTACCCAGACTCCATTGTTCTCTGACTATTGCAGACCATCAGGCAATGAAAAATATTGACAAAAAGGCAGGGTGGGAGGAAAGAAATAGCCTGATCACAGTCTGCCTAATCCACACATATCCTAGATGTCACATCTAACAGCAGCAGGAATGCCTCTATGTTGTCCCAGCTCAGGCAACTTCTGCTAGCTACTAACTCTTTCTGGAAAGCCAACATTTTCTCTCCAGCTTTGGGGATGCTGTTGCCTTCATTGAAAAAAAAAATGTTCCCTCATTCTTTCTTGTATCTCCCTTCAGCTCTTTTATCACCTATATGTCCAATTATCTGTATTAAATTCTCACTAGAATAGCAGTTTCCATTTTCCTAACTAGACCTTGACTATTGATAAAATGTATGTACACATGTGTATATATGTGTGTGATATAAGTCAATTTGTATAAAATATTATATAAGGGTGTGTGTTGGGTGGCACCTGTGGCTTAGTGAGTAGGGCACCAGCCCCATATGCTGGAGGTGGCGGGTTCAAACCCAGCCCCGGCCAAAAACTGCAAAAAAATAAATAAATAAATAAAATAAAAAGGGTGCGTGTTGGTACCTGTATACATATGTCCATTCAGTGGGTATATAAATGCATGTAAAAGAAATATGAAAAGAAAGGTTTGCAAAGGTACAGTAAAGGGAGATCCCAATTTTCTCTCCCTCTATTTTTATTTTCATAAGTTTTTACAACAAACAACTTCATAGTTTTAAAGCATATAGTTCTTTTTTAATGATTCAAAGTTTCCTAATGAATTGAGTACCCATCTGGTGGCAGCTTTAATGTTCTCAAAGGTTAATATCAGAGAATATTAGTATAGTTTCTTCTTCTTCTTCTTCTTCTTTTTTTTTTTTGAGACAGAGTCTCACTTTATCACCCTCAGTAGAGTACAGTGGCATCATAGCTCACAGCAACCTCAAACTCTTGGGCTCAAGAGATTCTCTTGCTTCAGCCCCCAAGTAGCTGGGACTACAGACCCACCACAACACCTAGTTCGTTTTTTTTTTTTTTTTGAGAGATAGGGTCTCGCTCTTGCTCAGGCTGGTTTCAAACCTGTGAGCTCAGGCAATCCACCTGCCTCTGCCTCCCAGAGTGCTAGTATTACAGGCGTGAGCCACCACTCCTGGCCATGTTAGTATAGTTTCAAAGACCTTCCTTTTCCCACACCTGTAGGCAACTTTCCTTAAACAACATGAAAATTTTTTATCTCCTTAGATCAATTAAAATATTTCAAGTTTTCATTTTCTTGTGACAGAGTCTATTTTATTCAATGTGATCTAACAAATAATATTCTTAAACATTCACATCTATATCTAATTTCAACAAACTCATTCTGCAACTACTAAATCCTATGTTGTATGGGTTCAAAATGAATGTGAAGAGAAGTATGAGTTTTCTGTGTGGTGGGCTTGCCATTTTGTTAGTAATTTTTTAGTGCTAAAATTTGTCGAGTGCTGATTTTCTAAAGAATAAGACAAAAGAATGCTTTTAAATTCAGAAATGTAAAGGAAGGACTATAAAATTATATCACTCTAAGCATTTCATAATTCTTAATATCCCAAGAGAGTTTGACAGTTTTGATATCAGAATTCCTCTTAATACGGTAATCCCAGCAATATTCTGGTGATAAGATTTTAGTGGGTTTATGCAGAAAGAAATATTTGTTTAAGTGGCTTTCATCATGCCACACTGCCTCGATGTTATTTTTTTTGTCATTCATGATTCCTTTTGTGCATTCTGTGGTAATATTGAGAACACGAATGGGAGTGCCACCAAAAACAGCAGCATGGTAGTAAAAATCCCCCTCACCCATAGGTATATAAGCTTCTGATAACTTATTTCTCTCATAAGGTAACATCTCAGGAGTTGTCTGATACCAGTAAGTATGTAACTGAGCTACTGACTCTCCCAGAGTCTCTAATCCATATTTTGTCATGAACATTTGGTCCACATCCATACAGAAGAGGAAGTCAACTTCATATTGGATATGATGGACAATGTGTTCACTGATGATCTTCATGCGCATCATACTGATATCTTGCCATCTTCTCTCTCTCTTAATTTCAAAAACTTTGAATGTACGGAGGGGATTCAGAGGTATCCAAGGCATCATGGAGAAGTTATCTACCATGACATAAATTATGACTTTCTGGCCAACCATAAAAAATTTATTAGCAGATGACAAAAACCTTTCCAAATAGAACTGAAGATATCTGTGAAATAACAAATAAGAAGTGATTAAGTTCATTTTCTTATATTTTGGTGGAACACATATTATTTAAATTACAATGACTTTAACTTATTCAGCAATGCTACTAGGCAACCAAATATTAGATACATTCTTTAGTTGTATTTAAGTGGTATACACAAATGTAAAATTATCTGCCTTCCCTCTCCCTGATGGGATACTATAGATCGTAGGATAGAAGAATTACTCAGAAGAGGTAATGGCACTTTGTGAAATCAGAAAATTAGCAGAGTGCAGCTCAAAACTAGAGCCAGAGTTTTCAGGGTTATCAGAGCAGTATGCCCCTGCTTTGGGAGTTGTAGGCAGGAAAGGTACTGGGTCTCTGTAGGGGTAGTTGTTGTCTGTGGGTTGCTTTATGAATAGTCAGTTACACATATAAAGATCAGAGGTGCAATAGTCATTAATCCATCATCTGCATCATTTTAATTATTTTGTCTTGTGACCCTTATTATGATGCTAGAATATTTGGGGTGGAAAACAAAATTCTGTTATTTATAGTCTCTCAAGCCAGTAAAAGATTCTCAGAGTAAAGACCCGTAGGTAAATTCAAAAACGGAAAGGCTGCTTATCCTAAATAATGTGACTCACCTTAAATAATGTTTATATAATCCTTAAAAATAAATTCTGGATATTGATCTAGGTTTTAAGAAATACAGCAGATTAGAGGTCAGGTGAAAACTTACTAGTTCGGAACATCTAAAACTATTAGGTAAATTATGAAAAGTATCACTTAAAATATTCTACTGAGCTAGATCTTTATTCTTTTTAAATGTAGCTATAAATTTCCCTCTGAGCACTGCTTTGGATGCATTTAACAAATTTTGGTATGTTGTGTTTTTGTTCATTCATCTTAAAGTATTTTCTAATTTCTCTTGTTATTTCTTCTTTGACCCATTGGATATTTAAGAATATGTAGCTTAATTTCCACATACTTGTAAATATTTCAGATCTCCTTCTGTAGATGATTTTTAATTTCATTCTGTTGTGTTCATAAAAGAAATGTGGTTTTATTACAATTTTTAAAAATTTATTGAGACTTTTGCAGTCTAAAGTGTGGTTTATTTTGAAAAATATTCCATGTACACTTGAGAAGAACATGTATTTGTTGGGTGGACTGTAAATATATTAATATATGTTTGCTATAACACTAATTGCATACATTAGAAAACAGGCCATGTGAAGGGAAAAAGAGAGTGGTACTTCTTAAACGTGGTAATATTGAAAAATCGTCTGACTTTGGTCAAAAACAAATGCTATGGGGAAATTTGTCTCTTCTCAGCAACAATACCAACACAGTATGGGATACCTGAATGGATACCATTATGATCTATCTATTCCCCAAGATCTCACCACTCTAGATAAGGGATGCTCAGTTAGGATTTGGGGGGATTGTTCAACCTATTTTGAACATTCAGTGCACACTATGAAGTTTATAGATGTACCCATCCGATTTGATGTCTGCTCTATATTTGGGCCACTTTTAGAATTAGCATATAGCCTACAAAATTAAATTTTTGATTTGAATATTTTGTAGTTTTATTGAACTTAAAGTTTTTTTTCTTTTCATCTATATTTATTGTCTTAATAAAGTTTCAGAAGGTAGGAGATCAATGCAATGGTTGTATTCATCCATCTTTAAATGACAGTGTTTCATTTTTTTCAGAGTCTACTATAATGGTTTTGATTTTCTATTTGATTAGGAATTAAGAAGAAATTGGCTTTAATTTTTAAACTCTTGTGAGGATTTTATATATTCTTTTTATGTTTTGCATTGTGATTGGTGGTCAGAAAATGTAGCAGGTAAAAATTCTATTACAGATAATTGCAATTACCTTGTCTTGCTGTATATTGAACTAATGTTCCTATGAGAGATCTGTTAAACCAATTTATTTGAAAGTAGTTTATGACTTGGGGGAGCATATTATTGGGTTGATTCAGTGTAAAGACAACGATGAATGGCTATGAAGGAGGCACAAACTTGTGAAGGAACAGAAGATATTTTAAATTTCTGTCAATAGACCCAGGAAATTAAATTTATGTTGGAGACGATTTTAAAATCAGATAATAGAAAAGAGACGAGGGAGCTGGGGTGTTTTTTGAGTGGATCAAGTGGATGATGATATTTAAAATAATGGCAGAAATTGGCCTAGAGAGAATAATCGTTAAGTAAAATTATGAGGTGCTTCAGTAGGTTACCTCCCATTTTCTACAATAAAAATCCTGAATGTAAGACATTTGACATCATTACCTACCTTCCCACTGCAAACACAATCAACCCCACAGTAACTTTATGATTTGCATAATAATTTTCCAAGACTGACTCATTGTAAGTGTTATGCCACACAACTGGAGCTGACCATTTAGTAATAGTCAAGTTCGTGTATGCACTGTAAGAAAAATACAGCATTTTTGAACAAAATACATTATAAATACAAAACAAAACATCAGTAGATAATATTAATACATAAGACTTAAGTCTGATTGCAGTATCTTCTTATACCTAACCCCAAACCATCATTGATGGTTATAATTAACTGGAGAAACATTATATAAGAAATGGCCAGATCATTACCAAAGTACATTTATAGATTACTTATATTGTGATTCCAAGATCTTTGAGGACACATAGTTGAAAAGTATCCCAAAATCCAAAGCAATAATTTTTCTTATATGTAGCCAAAACCTCTGGCTCTTAGGTTTTTTGACATTTATTTTCAAAGACTATATATTTAAAAGTAAATTTCCAAGTTTTCATAATCTGAAATGCTACCATTGTTAATATTGCTGTATATTATTAGGACAAACTTTGTGAGAACTCTGGAAAATAGTCACAGATTTAGAGGAATCAAGTAGAAGTTAAATCAAGAAAAAAATGACTCAGCATGGTAGGAATAGGAAAGCTTTGTTGTATTTTAACTTAACCTTGCCCCAACTCGCTCTCCAATATGTCAGCAGTATTGAAGATAGCAGATCATGTCCCAGTGTGAGTACTGGTTTTGGAGGGAGCAGAATAAACTTTATTAAATTAAGAAACTGTGTTTGTCTATTCTGACCTGCCTGAGGGTTCCCTGAAGGACTGATACAAACTACTTTCCTTTGTTTCACCTGACTCAGACCTCTCTCAGAGTGGAAAAGTAGCTAGGCAGAGGGTGTTCCTTGAACACATTTTAAAAAGAAACGACTCCCTGCTACCCTGCAAAAGATTATAGTTGAAGAAATCACTTAAGATGATGAAAACCTGGAAGAGAGTTACTTTGGGAAATAAGGGAAATTATTTCTAAATAATTAGAAATCCATGAATGTGCTCAGGGCAGGATATAAGCTCAGAAAAGATGTGAGAAGACACTAAGCTTTCACCTAGGGCTGACACTTAGGCTCAGTATAAGCAGGAAGTTAAGGCAAACACAGCTGGGCCAAGCATTGAACGAAGAGCCCAAATACATTGACAATCTGCAAAGACTGAGAGACACCTTTCCTTTGTTCCTTCCTTCCTTCCTTGTTCATCTTCCTTCCTTCTTTCTTTCTTTCTCTTCTTACTCTTCTTTCTTCTTTCTCTCTCTCTTCTTGTTCAATAAGAAATTATGAGGCATAGAAATAAGAAAGTATGGTCCAATCACAGGAAAAAAATAATAGAAACTGTCCTTAAGGAAGTCCAAGCATTGTATTTATTAAACAACCACAAAAATTTTTTGGAGACAGTCTCACTCTATTGCCCCAGGCTAGAATGTCATCTGCCTATCTCATAGTAACCTCAAACTCCTGGGTTCAAGTGATCCTCCTGCCTCAGTCTCCTGAGTAGCTAGGACTACAGGTTCATACCATGGTGCATGGCTAATTTTTCTTTTTATAGTAGAGACAGGGTCTCACTCTTGCTCAGGCTGGTCTCAAACTCCTGAGCTAAAGCAGTCCTCCCACTTTGACACCTCCCAAGGTGCTAGAATTATAGGTGTGAGCCATTGCACCTGGCCACTAAACAAAACCTTTAACTCAATGATCTTAAATATGTCAAAGAACTAAAGGAAACCATGAACAAAAATACTAAAGAAACCAGGAAAGTAATGTCTCAAGCAAAAGAGATTATCAATAAAGAGATAGAGATTAGAGAGTGAACAGCAAGATGGCTGACTAGGGAAGCCTGGTGTTCATCTCTTCCCCACAAGAAAGGACCAAGGCAATGAATAAACAGCTAATATTTTACTGGAGTGCCAAAAGGAGAGTGCTAGAGTGCATCAGGGGAGTGGAGATCCACCTGTAGTATCTGGAAGTCCAGGAAGGCAATGGTCTCTGCAGCCTCATCTCCCCTGCCTAGATTGGATCTACCTGGATTAGGAGAGACTTTCCACTGTGGTGTAAAGCCTAAGGCACTGAGAGATTTACAAATACTACTTGCGTGGATTAAGAAATTAAAGGAGACTATACCACTGCATCCACCTAGAAACAAGGCCAGTGCATCCACCAAACTGATACTCTAAGACCCATTGATATGAGTAAGTCTTTTCCTATGAAACCTGCCTCATAAAATTGGAAGAGCAACCTTTTCACCAGATGCATAGAAATAAATGTAGGGACACATCAAACATGAAAAAGCAAGGAAATATGATATCTCCAAAAGAAAATAATAATTCTCAAATAATAAACCCCAATGATAAGAAAATATATGAATGCCAGAAAGAGAACTGAATATAATAATTATAAGGAAAATCAGTGAGACATAAGAGAATACAGATAGACAGTTTAATTAAATCAGGAAAACAATTCAAGATTTGAATATGAAATTCAACAAAAGCTAGAAATAAAAAAATGACCAAACAGAAATTCTAGAGTTGAAGAATTCAATGAATGAAATAAAAAATACAATTTAGAGTTTCAACAACAGATTAGACCAAGAAGAAAAAGATTTCTTAACTTTAACACTGGTATTTTTATTTTTCATTTATTTATTTATTTTTATTTTTTTTAAGACAGGTTTTTTAAAAAATGAAGAAAACTTATAGGATTTATGAAATGTCATTAAGTGAACAAATATTCATATTGTGGGCATTTCAGATAGAGAAGAGAAGGGAAAAGATAAGGAAAACATGCTTAATGAATTCATATAAACCTTCCCAAGCCTTTGGAGAGAGAACTACATCCAGGTCCAGGAAGTTCAAAGGATTTCAAATAGATTCAACTCAAACAGATTCTCTCCAAGTCACATATAGTCAAATTGTCAAGAGTCAAAAACAAAAAAAATTATAAAAGCAGCAAGAAAAAAGCATCAAGTCATATATAAAGGAATCTCCATTGAACTAACAATGGATTTCTCAGCAGAAACCTTATAGGCCAGGAGAGAATGGAATGATACCTCCAAAGTACTAAAAGAAAAATACTGACAGTCAAGAATACTATACCCAGGAAAATTATCCTTTAGAAATGAATGAGAAATAAAAATATTTCACAGACAAGCAAAAATTAAGGGAATTCGTCATTACACCAGCCTTACAAGAAATGGTCAAGACAGTCTTACATCTGGAAGTGAAAAGATGAAAAGCACCACCACTATGAAAACATGCAAACTATAAAACTCATTGGCAGGGCTTATACGCAAAGGAAAAGGAGAAAAAAACCAAACCTTATAACTACAGGAAAACACCCAATCACAAAAATAAACAATAAGAGAAGTAGTAAGAAATGGAGGATATACAAAACAAACAGAAAACAATCAATAAAATGGCAGCAGTAAGTCTTCAACTATCAATAATAACCTCAAATGTAAATGGAGTACATTTCTCATTTAAAAGATATAGACTGGATAAAAACTGAATGGATAAAAACAAGATCCATTTATATGTTGTACACAAGAAACTCACCTCACCTGTAAGAACACACACACAGACTGAAAAATTGAAAGTGAAGGGATGAAAAAGATATTCCATGCAATCACAAACCAAAATGAGCAGGAGTAGCTGACAAAACAGATTTTAAGTCAAAGGTTGTAAAAAGAGACAAAGGGGGACATTATATAATAATAAAGGGATCAATTCAGCAAGACAGTATAAGAATTATAAATACATATGCACCCAAGTTGAGTGTGGTGTCTCACACCGGTAATCCTAACACTTTGGGAAGCCAAGGCAGGAGGATTGAGGTCAGGAGGTGGAGACCAGCCTGAGAAAGGGCGAAATCCTGTCTTTACAAAAAAATAGGAAAATTAGCTAGGTGCTATGTCACACACCTATAGTCCCAGCTACTCAGGAGGCTAAGGCAGGATGATTGCTTAAGCCCAGGAGTTGGAGTTGCAGTGAGCTATGATAATGCCACTGGAATCTAGCTGGGGTGACAGAGCAAGACTCTCTCTCTCTAGCTCCTTGTCTGTCTGTCTGTCTATCTATCTATCTATCTATCTGTCTATCTATCTATCAATCAATCATCTTTATACACATACACACAGAGGGTGCCAAAAATGTATCTACATTTTAAGAAAGGTAAAAACTGTATGAAATTTGTAATACTCAGTTATGCTTGACAACTATAATCATAAGAGGTGCTCAATGTGACTTGTATTCATCTTTTGTTGTTGGTATATATTGAGCATTACAGTATTAACTTAATATCCCCAACATCAGAGCACACAGATATATAAAGCAAATATTATTAGATATAAAAGGAAAGATAGACTCCAATACAATAATAGTTGGGGTCTTTAACACCTTACTCTCAGCATTGGATAAACTGGACAAATAATATAGACAGAAAACCAACAAAGAAATATTGGAATTAAACTGTGTCATAGACCAAATGGACCTAACAGACATTTACAGGACACTTTTATCCAACAGCTGCAGAACACACTTTCCTTTCATCAGCACATGGAATATTCTCTTGGACTTAGCCACTAAACAAGTCTCAACAAATTAAAAAAATCAATATATTAGATAAAACCTCACAACATAATGGAATAATACTGAAAATCAAAAACAAGAGGAGATTTGGAGACTGAAAAATACATGGAATTTAAACAACATGCTCCTGAATGACCAACAGGTGAAAAAAAATATGAATTAAAAAAATTTCTTGAAACAAATGAAAATAGAAACACAACGAAACCAACAGGACACAGCAAAAGCAGTATTAAAAGGCAAGGTTATAGCAATAAATGCCAAATAAAAAAAAATAGAAAGATTTCAAGTAAACAACCTAATAATGCACCTCAAGGAACTAGGAAAACCAGAATAAACCAAAACCCAAATTATTAGAAGGAAAGGAATAATAAAGAAAAGAGCAGAAAGAAATTAAATTGAGCCAGGCATGGTGGCTTATGCCATTTATCCTAGCATTCTGGGAGGCCAGAGAGGGTGCATTGCTTGAGCTCATGAGTTACAGACCAGCCTGAGGAACAGCAAGAACCCATCTCTAAAAATAGCCAGGTGTTGTGGCAGGCACCATAGTCCTAGCTACTTGGGAGGCTGAGGCAAGAGAATCACTTAAGCCCAAGAGTTTGAGGTTGCTGTGAGCTGCTACAAAACAGCACTCTACAGAGAGCAACAAAGTGAGACTCTGTCTCAAAGGAAAAAAAAAAGAAAGAAGAAAAAGAAAAGAAATGAAATTGAGAAAAATAACCAAACTACCAATGAAACAAAAAGTTAGCTCTTTAAAAAGATAAATAAAATCAACAAACTATTATCTAGACTAAGAAAACAATAAGACTTGAATAAATAGGCTCGGCGCCTGTGGCTCAACAGGCTAAGGTGCCAGCCACGTACACCTGAGCTGGTGGGTTCGAATCCAGCCCGGGCCCGCCAAACAACAATGACGGCTGTAACCAAAATATGGTCGGGCGTTGTGGTGGGCACCTGTAGTCCCAGCTACTTGGGAGACGGAGGCAGGAGACTCACTTGAGCCCAGGAATTGGAGATTGCTGTGAGCTGTGATGCCACAGCACACTATCCAGGGGGACAGCTTGAGGCTCTGTCTCCAAAAAAAAAAAAAAAAAGACTTGAATAAATAAAATTAGAAATGAAAAGGAGACATCACAAAGACACTACATCATTGCAAAGATAATTAGAGAGTCCTATGAACAACTATAGGCTGGTAAATTTTAAAACCTAGAGGGAATGGATAAAGTCCTGGAAACATTCAACCTATCAAGATTGAACTAAAAAGACAAAGCCAGGACTGGATTGGCTTCACCACTGCATTCTACCAAACATTTAAAGAATAATTAATACTAGGCCAGGCTTGGTGGCTCATGCCTGTAATCCTAGCACTCTGGGTAGCTGAGTTGGGTGGATTGCTTGAGCTCAGAAGTTTGAGACCAGCCTGAGCAAGAGCGAGACCTTGTCTTTAAATATAGCCAGGTGTTGCGGTGGGCACCTGTAGTTTCTGCAATTGGGGAGGCTGAGGCAAGAGAATTGCTTGAGCCCAAGAGTTTGAGGTTGCTGTGAACTATGATGCCATGGCACTCCACCAAGGGCATCAAAGTAAGACTTCGTCTCAAAAAAACAACAACAAGAAGAATTAATAATTTTTTTTCCCAAACTATACCAGAAATTGAAGCAGAGAGAATTCATCCTAACTCATTCTATGAGGCCGGCATAACACTGGTACCAAACCAGAGGAGGACACAATAAGGAGAAAAGAAAACATGATGAAATCCCAAAATCAGAGATGCTGGCGTGGATGTGGAGAAAAGGGAACACTTCTACATTGCTGGTGGGAATGCAAACTAGTTCATCAGTTTTGGAAAGATGTTTGGAAAATACTCAGAGATCTAAAAATAGACTTGCCATTTGACCCTATAATTCCTCTGCTTGTATATACCCAGAAGACCAAAAAACACATTACAACAAAGATATCTGTACCAGAATGTTTATTGCAGCCCAATTCGTAATCGCTAGGTCATGGAAGAAGCCCAAGAGCCCATCGACACATGAATGGCTTAATAAACTGTGGTACATGTATACCATGGAATATTA
>CAUYRH010131972.1:0-23583 GCA_963574655.1 Perodicticus potto
CCTGTGGCTCAACGGGCTAAGGCGCCAGCCACGTACACCTGAGCTGGCGGGTTCGAATCCAGCCTGGGCCCGCCAAACAACAATGACGGCTGCAACCAAAAAATGGCCGGGCGTTGTGGTAGGCGCCTGTAGTCCCAGCTACTTGGGAGGCGGAGGCAAGAGATTCACTTGAGCCCAGGAATTGGAGGTTGCTGTGAGCTGTGATGCCACAGCACTCTATGCAGGGTGACAGCTTGAGGCTCTGTCTCAAAAAAAAAAAAGAGTTCCAAAAGGAGGTCTGTAAGGATATCCCATGGTAAAGAGCATCAGCAGGAGAGCGGGGGTTTCTCACTTTCTGCCTCCACACATCTATATGATTTAAATTTTTCCTGCAGTAGGTATTTACTTTTGAATTCTTCCCTCCATTTGGCAGATGCCTGGTCACTCTGCGTCTCCACCTTCTTCTTCCCCCTACATGACAGGAGTGGTTCCACACAGTGGATCGTTGGGAGGTGGTAAGTCAGCGCGTATGAGGTTCGCGTAACAGAGCTGGCTTGGTAAGCACCACGCAGGGTCTGCTAATGGTACTGTAATATAATGCTCAAAAGTGCTTTGTAATCTCCCTTGTCACAAATAAATCATAGCAACAGAGAGAGACATTTACCTTTACAAGTTTCTAAATCTAACAGAGGATATACAACTTACAGGAAAAAGACTTACAGATGTTTC
Organism: Perodicticus potto; assembly: GCA_963574655.1. NCBI lineage: Eukaryota > Metazoa > Chordata > Mammalia > Primates > Lorisidae > Perodicticus > Perodicticus potto. Next base: position 709 of record CAUYRH010131972.1, read on the forward strand.
TGTAAGACTGAAATACAAACCTGTGTAATGGGGAAAGCTGATGGGCACCCCAGGGAGGGAGGGAAGACAAGTGGTCCTGGAGGGGCCACCTCCTCCCAGGAAGGACACCCATGGAGGACTTAGAGAAGCAGGAAGGACCAAGTAAACCCCAGTGGGGAAAGGGGAGAACCTCTTTCCCTGGTTCTCCTTTAAAACTGGCAACATGTGTTGCCTACTAGGGTTTATTCCTTACTCCTTGTTCAACAGGAAAACATCCTGAGGATCCTAGAACAGACAGGAAGGCTACAGCAGGCTGACCCCATAGCCACAACAGCCCAGTGTCAACCCAAACAGTCCGACATTGCTGACTCCTCCCCTCAAAAGTTCCAACAATTCCCTCTTTCTGATAGAACCCAGCCTTTAGGAAGGAGACCTCCAGTTCCTCCAGTTCAACAGGGCTCAGGGGCCTTTACGACCTGCACCCCGGCCCCAAGAAATTACACATGAGGAAGAGAGAAGGCTCATTTGTCTCTTAGCCAAACTGGGCATCAGAGAGGTGGGGAGAAGAGCCCATGTGCTTTGAGAGACCCTGTTCCACACATGAACTAAAAATGGAAGGAAACACAAGCTGAGAGCAGCACTTAGAGGGCCTAAGAAATGGTTTTTAAATCACCTCTAAAATTGAAACTTAACTTCGGGCACCACTTAAGAGCTGGACTTACAAGGAGCAGAAAAATCAACTCTCAGGCAGCAAAAAAGAAAAAAAATCACTGAGAATCAAAACTAAAGCCAAATTATGAGCTCTTTTAAAAACACACACACACACATAAGCTGAGAACTTTCTACAACAAATGCCAGATTTTTAGCTTGGGAGAAAAACAGAAGCCTTTGGGTAAAATAAACAGAAGGGGGAAAATGTTCCCCTAGCATAAACCAAGGGGAACCTCCTTCCCGCAGATCAAGTTCTGACCTTTACGTGAACTCAAAATAACTAGCTCATGATTTCGCAAAGCAAGAGGAATGGCAAGCATTTTGAATGATGCTAAAAATCTTAGTTCTTCTCTGGCTTTTTGTTAGGCAGCCAAGTGTATCGGTCAGAGCAAAAATAGCTAAAAAATGTGTACTTCCCTATGTCAGGAAAGACTGGTGAGGCCACTGCAAACAGCCACCCCCAGAAGCCTGCCAGAACACCACCCTAAACCTACATGTGACAATCAGAATTTTCTTTTTTTTTTTTTTTTTTGAGACAGAGCCTCAAGCTGTCACCCTGGATAGAGTGCTGTGGCATCACAGCTCACAGCAACCTCCAATTCCTAGGCTCAAGGGAGTCTCCCGCCTTCGCCTCCCAAGTAGCTGGGACTATAGGCACCCGCCACAACGCCCGGCCATTTTTTGGTTGCAGCCGTCATTGTTGTTTGGCGGCCCGGGCTGGATTCGAACCCACCAGCTCAGGTGTATGTGGCTGGTGCCTTAGCCCGCTGAGCCACAGGCGCCGAGCCAACAATCAGAATTTTCAATGAGAACTGAGCAAGGAAGGCTGATTTCCTTTGTTCACTCATTTACCAAATATTGAGCACCTACTATGTGCCGTACCTATTTTAGAGAGGTAAGCGAGAGACTAAAATCCTTCTTCTCTAAAATTGGATTTTTTTATTTTTTTTTGGAGACAGAGCCTCAAGCTGTCACCCTGGGTAGAGTGCTATGCATCACAGCTCACAGCAACCTCCAATTCCTGGGCTCAAGCGAGTCTCCTGCCTCTGCCTCCCAAGTAGCTGGGACTACAGGCATCCGCCACAACGCCCGGCCATTTTTTGGTTGTAGCCGTCATTGTTGTTTGGCGGGCTCGGGCTGGATTCGAACCCGCCAGCTCAGGTGTACGGGGCTGGTGCCTTAGCCCATTGAGCTACAGGTGCCGAGCCCTAAAATTGGATATTTAAATGAAGGCATGAGCTTTCCTTTGTACAACTAAACGGGCATCTAAGACACTTCCTCACACCCTCATTCATACTCACAAATCTGCTCCTTCCTGGTAAATCTGCTCCCCCTTTCCCCACCAAGTAAACCCCAGTGGGGAAAGGGGAGAACCTTGCCTATTTCCACAAGGCAAGTAAGCCTGGAACACATACTAACTCCCTTATTCCTGCATCCATCCAAGTACAGCCACAGACAACCTGCCCAGGAACAAATCTCAGCCCAAGGCTGATAAGGAACATCTCTGCCTAAAGATGTGCCTGTTGGCAAGGCTGGCAGGGAGGGGTGATTAAATGAGAGGATATATGGAAAGTTGCTTCAGAAACAAAGCCATCTGAGGGCAAGAGCCCTTGCTGTTCTATCCTTATGCCCCTCCACTCGTCACAGGCTATTTGTGTCACCATATACGCTGAGCCTCGTATAGACCAGGAGATCAATATTTGCTGAATTACCTGCCGGTGCTATTGATGATGATGCTATAGCAGTAACAAAAGAGGAACAAGAACCGAGGAGGGGCCGGCACTCTCCTCAGAAATCCGTAAGTTAGTGCCACTACACCCCCCATTTTACAGAGAAGACTAAAATAAAGGACATCCAAAGTCACACAACATGCAGCGTTTCCATCAACTCAGCCCTCAGTGGCAAGTAAGAAGGTTACTTTTCTCCAGTAATAAGTACTCCAGAAGCAAGGAGCTCACCCAGCACACTTACAGGTGCTCAGGTCCCCCCAGGATGGGACAGGGACGTCGGGAGCAGCGTGTAAGAGAGAGATGATCATCCCAGCTCTGCCACCGACTGTGTGGCACTGGACGGGGCAATTGCCCTTCTTCAGTCTCAGTTTCCTCCTTTACCTGATGGCACCTGATGGTGCCTCCCTTAGAGGGCTACTGCGGTGACACGGCACAGCCTGCGTCTGTGCCTATGACTGTCAGCAGTCACACCTTCACACACATCATCCACACCCCAGTCACACTAAGCCAGTCCCTTGGACAGGGCTTTCCCAGGAGCTCCACATGGGACAACTTTGTGACCATTTGCCCAGACAAGAACACATGGCCACCCCTAAGTGTGAGTGAGACTGTGTTCGGGATTAAGTAAGACACCAGCAGTGCCCCCATGGTGGTAGAAGCAGGACCATCCCCAGACAGCACTGGCACACAGCACATGAGGGTTCTGTGGGCGCAGGCCCAAGCCGTGAGCAGTCTCTGCCTCTTCCAAGGTTCCTAAGAAGCCACTGGTCAAAAAAACTTGAAAGCAGCACATTAGTCTGTAAGAATGGGGCTAAGGAAAAGAGGCAGGGTAGAAGCTTTCCTCTCTGTTAAGAGGCTGGGAGCTCCTGATCGCTCAAGGGATGCAGACCCTAATGAATTTCTAAAATTAAATTTTTCCTAACAAATTTATTAAGGCGTTGGTTCTAATAAAAACATTAAATAGGCTAGGAGCTTCTTGTAGATGTACTAAAATTAACAGGAGCCCCTAAAAGAATCTGGCATTACCTCACTGGCTTCCGACTTCTCCTTCAATACTGCATGTTTCCAACTTTGTGGGTGGGTAGAGCAAATGTTTGTTTTCGGAACACACTGGTTTATTTTGTTGTTTGTATAGCAACATGAATTTGGATCCTTTAAAAAAAAAACTGCTTCTATAAGTTATGAAAAGTGGCAGCTCACAGGAGCTCAATCTTTGTTTACACTACACCATACACACTTTAATGGCAAGGAGAATTTTCATGGAGCGTGCTGTCTGGCTGAAAACAGAACTTCTCAAAAATGTTTTTCAAAAGATGAAACTGCATTAAAAAGTTATTTCATGAAGCCACCTCTTAAATTCTCAGTAACCACAGCCCCCAATCATTTTAAATTTTCCTAATGGCAAAAATCTATTTCACAAACCTGGAGGGAAAAATTAAGGCATATCTTCACTTTTGAAAGCCTGATGTATTATGGTTAACCCAAACAGCAAGCTAATCTGGGGCCAATCATTCCATTTACTGGTGAGTTCTTCACTTAACAGAACATCCCCTCCACAAAGAAGGCTTCCCAGAACCGCTTTTCTTTTTTTTTTTTTCTGACCAGAACCCCTTTTCAAGAAAGGACTCTGTGAACTGCACGCTCAGAGCTCCTTTATGGCCTCCATCAAACTGGGTTTGATGGTGCTTAACATGATCTGGGTTTGAGGCAGTGGAGCAGGAGGCAAGAGGCGGCAGACTCTGGGAGCTAAAACCCAGGGCTAAAGCACAGCCTCTCCACTGCCAGGCCCCCAACCTTGCACCAGTGACTTCTCCTTTCCTTGCTCCACTGCAAAATGGAGCTGTTTGCTGGCTCCTGCTCCATCCCAGGTACACACAGCACAGTCTCCAATGTACTTATAGAACCATATTCCATACCTGCTTTGTACCAGATACTGCCCTAAGGGCTGCAGATGCATCAGTCCACAAAACAGATCAGTATCCTCACAGAGCCTACTTTTTTTATTTGGAAACAGAACCTCAAGCTGTCACCCTGGATAGAGTGCTGTGCCATCACAGCTCACAGCAACCTCCAATTCCTGGGCTCAAGCGAGTCTCTTGCCTCCACCTCCCAAGTAGCTGAGACTACAGGTGCCCGCCACAACGCCCGGCCATTTTTTGGTTGCAGCCGTCATTGTTGTTTGGCAGGCCCCGGGCTGGATTCGAACCCACCAGCTCAGGTGTACGTGGCTGGCGCCTTAGCCGCTTGAGCCACAGGCGCTGAGCCACACAGCCTACATTTTAATTCCGTATATTAGAGGCTATGAGTGTTAGGAGTGAAAAATGAAGCAGGGTGACGGGGGATAAGGAGTGCTGAGGAGCGGCTGTTGTAAAGGGGGTGCTCAGGGTGGCCTCTTTGTTGGGTAAAGGAAGTGAGGAGAGGCCCAGGCAGCGCTTAGGGAGAGGGCGTTCTGAGCAAAACAGTGGCTGTGCAAAGCCCACAGGCAGGTGTGAACCTGATGTGTTCTAGGAACCACTAGGGCCGGTGTGGCTGTGCAGTGTGGGCAGAAAGTGGGAGAGGAGGCCAGGGAGTTGATGGGCCGATCACAGGGATCTCTGTGAGAGCCAGGCCTCCCCCCTTGGGTGTGTGAGGGCATCGCTGCAGGGTGAGGAGCAGAAGAGTGACATGCTCTGACTTCCGTCTTTAAAAAGGATCATCCTGGTGGCAAATGACAGAAGGGGTCAAGGGCAGAAGTGAAAGGACCAGAGAGGAGACCCCACCATTCACCAGGTGGCCTGGACCCAGGCAGCAGCCAGGGAGATGTGAGGAGGAGACGGGCTCTGAATTTGCTCTAAGGTCAAGCCCGCAGACTGACGGAGGCATGGACTTGGGGTTTGAGGGGGGGAGCCAAGGAAGACCCAAAAGTTTTGGGGGTAAGTAACTGAAAGGATGACGTAGCCATGACCTGCGGTGGGGAAAACTGGCTAGAACCATTGGCAGAAGTGAGGTTTTTTGTTTTCTCGGGGGGGATGGGGGCATGTGTTTCTTTAAATGGTAATTGTGGCCAACAGCCTTCTTCTCTTACTTCTGGTCTCCAAAAAAGGACTTTTTCCCTCCCAGCTCCCGGCTCCTATCTGCTCCTCCACATGGTTCCCTCCCCCAGGGGGCAAGAGTGATGTGCCTCAGTCAGATGATCTCCTCTATCCAGGAGTTTCACAGGCTGACCCCTCCACTCACATTCGAAGGGCTCTGGGGAACCAACACTGCCCCTGACTGGGTGTGTGCATTTACCTAATCGCTGGTCCACACCAGGAAGCTCGCGCTGCCCCACACCTAAGCCACATCCTCCAACCAAGGCTTTGTCAGTAATGAAGGTGATACTTTGCTCTCTACCTTCTTTGCACCATGCCTCTCTTAAGCGGTTCAGAAATCTGTAAAACAAGACCTGGCGCGGTGGCTCACACCTATAATTCTAGCAGCCTGGGAGGCAGAGGCAGGTGGATTGCCTGAGCTCACAGGTTCGGGACCAGCCTGAGCAAAAGCAAGGCCCCCATCTCTAAAAAATAGCCGAGCGTTGTGGCGGGCACCTGTAGTCCCAGCTACTCGGGAGGCTGAGGCAAGAGACTAGCTTAAGCCCAGGAGTTGGAGGTTGCTGTGAGCTGTGTGACACCACGGCACTCCAACAAGGGCGATAAAGTGAGACTCTGTCTCTACAAAAAAAAAAAAGAAAGAAAGAAAGAAAGAAAAAGTAAAAATAGAAAAACTGAGGCAAGAGGATCGCTTGAGCCTGATTTGGAAGTTGCTGTGAGCTATGAGGCCATAGCACTCTACCCAGGACAACAGCTTGAGACTCTGTCTCAAAACAAGAAAAAGAAAGAAAGAAATCTGAAAAACAAGAGTGCTGTTTAAACCCCACTGACAAGCACCTTGGGGCACTTAAAATAATAATGTGTATCCAGATTTTTATACCTTACTGGAACTTCATAATAACCCCCTAACATACTTAGTCAGCAAATGATGCCTAAGCGCCTGTCAGTAAGCACTCACAGTGACACCCCCCCACCCCAGGCAGCTGGAGGGAGGTAGGAGTCCTTCAACATTAGCATCACTGTACAGTGGAGAGGACGACGCAGAGTCCAGCACTGCGCCGTGCCCGCAGCATCAGGAGATGCCGTGCCCGCAGGCCACCCAGGTGTTCTGATTCTAAAATCCATGCCCTTTTTATACTTATGAGCTGGGTGACCTGGGGCAAGTACTTAACCTCTCTACATCTGAGTTTCATCATCTGTAAAAGAGAGATTCTAGCAGCACCTACACCTTGTTGGGCTACTGTGAGGATTACATGAGTTAAATGATGCAAAGTCCTTGGGAGAAAACCTGACACAGTGTGAGCGCTCAGTGACTGTCTTCATCATCATCATTATTACCACGTCACTCTACCGCTGTCATAACTAGGATAAGACAGAACTACGAAACATTACTCTACGGCAAGAAGAGTACATTAAATGTTTTACATGCAACAATTTGCTGAAATCTTACAATAATCTATGAGTTTTGTCCCCATGCTCTGAAGCTCAGAAAGCAAGGTTAATTATACCAGCATACACAAGTAACAAGGGATCCGAACTTGGGTCTCACCAACTACTTGGCAGAAACCCATTTACTACATAAAATAAAGCCACACGTGTGCTTCTAAATTCTATTCAAATGTTAAAAATACATGCAGAATTAAGGGCACCTCCCTGCTACACAAAGCTTCTTTTGAGGCGCCTTAGCCCAGAAGTACAAAAGGGGGAAAAGCTCCACAATTCTTGTTAACTTTATCCACGGAGTGTGATACTAATCACCCAAGACCACATCCTATACCCACCACCACCTGAAAACCCACTTCCTCCCCAGAACACATCCCAGGGAGCAAAAGTCAACATTCAGCTCCGGCCTCTCCGAGAACACCTTGTATGTTGACGTATGTGAGCCAGCAAGTGGCCGAGCTGGAAAAACATTCTCCCAAAGTCTGGAAAGGGATCAGAGTGCTTTGGGCTGAAATGCATCTCGTCTTCAACCCAGCTTATTACTCCGAGGCTAGCCGGGCTGAAACCAAGCAAGCTAGCAGGATCATCGCATCACCAATCAGAGAGGGGCCCTTTTCTGGACCCCCAACTTCAGAGATCTACCTTCCTCACCTGCCCCCCAGGCCTACACATGGAACGGTAGAAGTGTGCATGTGTCTGCTCGCCATGGAAGCCAGCCCGCCTTAATGTATGAAGTGCAGGGGCCCTTCTGAGATGTGGCGTAGGGGTAGCAGTGTTCTCCTTCACATGTCAGTCATGAGACCAGCCCTCAAGCCTCCTAAGGCTAGAATTCATCAGGAACGTTGCAGAGAGGATGTGACTGGCACACTGATGGTGGAAGGAAAATTAAGAAGAAAAAGCAGTTGACTACATTAACTCCAGAGATCTAAAAGGTGATTCGGAGCCTTTCAACCCCAAGAATTACTGTTGTATCAAAAGTTCCATGCTTACAAGCAATCGATCAGGCAAAAATGCCCGCCTCTGACAAAATCCACAGTATTCCATGCACACATGGCAAGTCGTGAGTGCTCTGGAGGGTTGATCCCCCACAGCCAGGGGATTTAGATGCCTCCCTTTGCAAAGTCCTGCCAAATGCACTGTGAGAAACACACACTGGCCCTTTTTTGACAACCGTGGAAACTCACACTCCAAGGAGTTAAATAACTCCTTCTGATATGAAACCAACTCTCCAGGAGAGTGGAAATAAAACCTGCTCTGACTCAGAGTTCATGCTCGACTTTTTTTCAAAAAAGGGCAATTGGGGCAACATTATGAGAGGTCTGGCGTTCATCAGGTACTACGAGTGGTGGGCAAAACGGAAGACAGAGCAAACTGCATAGCGAAACAAGACGGGAGTCAAATGATGCGTCTCTACCTATCAGGCAAGTCACTCAAATACGGGGCCAATTTAACACACTGACTGCCACGCTAGAAAAACCTTTTTTTGCTTGGGGCCATGGTGTTTTAGTAGGTCAAGAGCTGTGAGAGTTATAGATGCTCCACAAGGCCCTGGGCTCAAAAACTAGCATAAATACAAATCACATGGCAGTTATTGTGTTAAAATAAGATAATACCTCTTATCTTAGTGCAAAAATAATAATAATAATGCAGACAAAGTACTTGGCACATAAGAAGAGCTGAGATGTCACTTCTCTCATGCAACTTCTTTGTGAAATAGAAACAATGATCTCTGCTTTACAGGGCTTCTATGAGAACAGAAGAGCTGAAACCTCTTGGTAAACTCTAAGTTTGCACACTGGGCCCCCTTGGCCAAGACCAGCCCCAGACATGTTTTGTTTGGCCATATATATATTGTTTTTTCTTAAATGTGAATTGGGTGCCTGCATTTAAACAACAGAATAGTTCCCATAAAAATATGATTTCTTGCTTCTTTGGGGGAAAAAAAAAAAAATCAGAGAAGATCTGAGCCACATTCTCACACGGCACGAAAGGACTGGGGCTGAGTGGCAGCCACCTTACCCTCCGCACCAGTGCCCTCAGCGTGCTTCTCTCATCTCTGTGGCTGCCAGGCCCCTGTCGCCCAGGCACTGCAGGAAAGTGAGGTGGTGTAAGAGGGACCAGCTGCTCACCCAGTCAACACTGCTTTCTACAATCGTGCCAATTGCACTGTGAGATTTTTGGTACTACTTCCCTGCTACCCAGGAGCACAAAAAGGGCATTTCACTAATGACAGTAATGTCTCTTGGGAAAGCAAGCATGACACTCCCCCGGCTCTTCTCTGTGCCCTGGGTCCATCTGTCCCAGTCTTTAATATCTGGGCTTCTGCTAATTAAGTCGCTCCCCTTAAAAGTATCAGTGAAGAAATGCAGACACGTGATACCTCTGGCCTCGTCTGGCCTCAGCAGCTTCTCTACCACCCAGAGGGTACAAGCCCCTTTGTCATACAGGACAGAGATGCCAGTGGCCTTGCCTTCGCAGCTCTGGCACTGACCCTTGGGCTACAATGGCCCGAAGGTTAGCCATTCCAGGCTAAAAACAGGAAGTAAGGTCACCCATGGGCTCCCGAGATGTTCAGCGTCTCCTGCAGTCCTGGCAGGGAAAAGCTCTTGATTATGAGAGAGAGGCAAGTGCCTGTCCCAAGTGGACCATACTCTCACATTTCAAAAGCCTGAAAACTGTCCATCTCAGCTCCCAACACAAACACACAGTTGAATCATGACTCCATTACATTTGCAGACCAAGCACAAATAGTGAGCTGGACGACACTGTTGACGTGCTATTGCATGCCTTTCTAAAAATTCTAAAGTTAGCCCCAACTTTGAAGGCATCTAGGAGCAAACCTATAGGCCACTCTAGATGAGAGAGAGAGAGAGAGAGAGACATTATAAGGCAAGAATACACTCCAGAAGTGTGGGGACTTCACTTTAATACTTCCTGAAGCGCCACCACCATCATCATCATCATCATTGTCACTAAGGAACACCATTGTTCACTACGTGTTCGCTATTTCCCAGGCTGTATGTTATGCACTTCATTCTCATTATTTAGGTGTGACTATTATCTGCCTTTCTAACAGGTAAGAAAACCAAGACATAGGAAAGCGAAAATCATTTGCTCAAAGTTGTAGAGGAAGCTGGGATTCTAACCCAAGATGTCTGACTCCAGAACCCACACTTAACATGCCAGAGGAAGTATCATTTCCTGATTTCCAGAAGAGGAAACTGAACCTCAAAAAGTTTACATAATTTGTCCAAGACGATAAAGCTAGGAAAAGGTCTCCCTCCCAAGCCCACTCTCTTCCACGCCTGGAAGTGTTTCTCGATCTTTACACACCAACATCTAGGGCTGAACAACTCACTGCTCTGAGGGACAAGGCTGCCAGCATCACTCTCAGAACAACAATCAAAAAGGTCTCCTGACATTGCCCAATGTCCCATGAAGTGCAAATTACCCCTGAGTGAAAGCCACATAGAATACCAAGGGGAAGACCCAGGGAAATGAGGCAGAAAAAGCACAAGCGGACAAAAGAACACCTTGAGTGTGAGCTTGGCCTTAAATTCCAGCCCTCCCTGTTGGCTTCATGACCCGGCTCCTCCTCTGTGACACAGGAATGATCAGGCATTTCCCTCTCTGGGCTGATGTGAAGAGTAAACGAGTCTAGTTATACAAAAGCCTGAGGGTCAGTGGTCAACTGCGCTTAGTGACTGTCAGCTTGAAGACTCTGATTGCCAAATTGAAACCCACCTTATGGTGACATGGAAAGCCTTTCTGAAAACCAAGGGCAGGTTCTTCCTCATTTACAGATTAACACAATCATCAGAAGAACCATTTTTCTTATGCCATAGGATAGGGAAAAACATGATCAAGTGACTTCCTCTAAATAAAAAACAAGAAACCACAAGCGACTTGGCCTGGAAATCAAATGGAAGAATCTTCCAGCTCTAGCCTAGATCCCAACAACCCATCACACAGCCTTGGTAAATCAGGGAGCACACACACACACACAGCAGGATTGCAGTCACAGCCCTTCTTGAAAGTAAAACATAGGAATACCCAAGAGAATAAAATGTTACAATAGACCCTGTTATAATGTTACAGCTGGAATATTATGCATCTGCTAAATGCTGGTGCTGGCCATCCTTGGGACAGCACTCATAATAAGACACTGAGGCACAAAACAAGTTACACAAAATGATACAGGCAAGATGATTAGTTTTGTAACATGTATTCTGGGGAATAAAATCCTAAGAAAATTATTAAAATGTTCACAATGTTATTCTCTAGATCAGTAGTTCTCAACCTGCGGGTCGGGGACCCCTTTGTTCCATTTATAACAATGCAGCTATTAGGAAGGTTAAGAACCACTGCTCTAGAAGGTAGCTTAAGGGATTTTTTTCTTCATCTTACCTTCCTTCACTTCCCCAGTTCTTTATTTACAATGACCAACCCAAGGCAGGGGAGCACTATGGGTAGTGCAGGTTGGAATTACAGCTCTACCTGAGACCCCAAGTTAACAGTACTACTAATGATAGCAAGGACTCTGAATGATAGCTAGTATTATTACCCTTATAATAGAAGAGGGATTAAGCCCTGGGAATAAAAATAACAGATACTAAGGGATTAAAAAGCTGTCATCAGTTGATTGGCTATCACCCCCAAAAAAGTACTAAATTAGTACTGACAAGAAGACAGAAATGTTAACCAGATGCTTGGCAAATCTGCTCTGTTAGGGTATTCAAGACTGACAGATGAACCATTCCCTGAAAACCAGCCATTCCCATGAGATGTGCCAAATATAAGACCACTAAGACATCCCCCCAGACAACCGTAGCACAGGTCGCCTGCTACAGCTACAGAAAGGGCCACACTACACCTTGGCTCATAGTAAGTGTTGCTGAAACAGGATCTATAAAGGCATTTTGCAAACTGCACCTGATTCAAGACACAACAGAAAGGAACTCTATCTCAGGGAATCCAAGCAATGGGTTTATTTTATTTTATCACCTAAAGGAAAAAAAAAAAGTTCCCCTAACTTCACTGATCTAGTTGAGGTTTTTATAAGTTGGATTTTCTAGACAAGGCATCTCAGTAAACTGCATGCTCTAATGGTCAATTAACTCTCCAAATAAATGCTCCAGGGCTTCAAATACAGCCTAGCATGTAGCAGGCACTTAAGCTTTGAGGAATGAATGTGTGAACAAACAGGAAATATACATCAAATTCTGAAAAAGAAATGGCAGTTACATGTCATTATACATTTGTCCAAATACAGAATGTAGCACACCAGGAGTGAACCCTAACGGAAACTACAGTCTTTGGGGGACAGTGATGTGTCAATGCAGGCTCATCTGTTCCAACAAATGTACTATGCTGGTGGGGGATGTCGATAAAGGGGAAAGCTGTGCATATGTGGGAGCATGGGGTATATGGGATATCTAAAACTGCTCTAAAAAATAAAAACTTTTTTTTTGTTTTTTTTTTTTTTTTGAGACAGAGCCTCAAGCTGTCGCCCTGGGTAGAGTGCCGTAGCATCACAGCTCACAGCAACCTCTAACTCCTGAGCTCAAGCGAATCTCCTGCCTCCACCTCCTATTTTTTGGTTGCAGCCATCATTGTTGTTTGGCAGGCCCGGGCTGGATTCGAACCCGCCAGGACAGGTGTATGTGGCTGGTGCCTTAGCCGCTCAAGCCATAGGTACCGAGCCAATAAAATCTATTTTTAAAGAAAGAATCACATTTGACAAAATGTGGCAGGTTTATCAGCCACACTGTATTAAACACAAACTCATACCAGCTTTGTGCACACACCACAAAACACACATTCTCAGACCTTGTGACTGGAAAAGCTATGAAACCTGAAAAGCGGGTTCACCAGGCAGCTTTACGGAAAGCACAGGAATGTGTATTCTCCACGTGTCAGAAGACTCAAAGGTCGCCCTACAAGTTTTCACCTGGTTCTTTTCAACAAAAAGTGCTTTTATCCACAAAATTTCAATAAATCTAAGACTATGATTTTTTTTTCTCCCAGAAGTTTCCAGTACAGAAAGAAAATATTTTAAGTGGAGGGCTTCCTATACAAGTCCTCCAAGAGGCGTGCAGTGTAATTTAATTATCATCACAAAAAGTTATCCTCACATAAAGCCTATTGTCAAAAGTCTGTCCACATGGGGCACTGCAGTGCATGCAGCAAGGTATTCCCAGTTCTATAAAACAGTGCCCAGTTCAAATGCTCTCCCTTCCTCCATCTCCATACACTGCACCTCCCAGCTCAGGGTTTGAAATAGTCACCATGGCTCTCCTTAGGTGAGATTTTGCTCCCCTCCCCCCAGGGACATTTGGCAATGTCTGGAGACATTTTGGTTGTCGTAACTGGGTGGGACTGGGAAAAGGGTACAACTAGCATCTCATGGACAGAGCCGCAGATGCTGCAGAACAAGACAACTCCCACACAGCAAAGAAGTTTCAGTCCCTGAGAAGAGACACTAAAAAAGGGGCTTCAAAGGGCGGGAAGGAGAAAACCTGGCCTGCTGAACCAGGAAGTCTGGAGGGCCCATAAGAATGAGGGTATGAGGTAACCTAGGTAACCACTGACCAATAGAAAGAGACAATCAATGACCAATAGAAAAAGGCAACACTGCGGGAGGTGCAGAGAGGCCAATCAGACTTGCAACCAATTTCAAAAGGAGACAGTATTTACGTCCCTGCAGGCCTTTGCATCTCTGCTCTCTCACCTTCTCTCCACCTTTAGAGGGACCCACTTCCAACTCTCTTTGGACATGCTCTAAACTTTCTCTTTGTTCTTCCTAAATAAAATGTCTCTTGGTTACGCTGAAACTTGTGCAGGTTACTTCTGCTCTCTATCCACATTGCCTGTGCTGTTCCAGTATTATTTCCATTTTCCATTCATTTTTACTTTAAATTACCTCCATGTCTCGATTAACTTTCTAGATCAGCCAAGTAATCGAACCAGGTCAACTGGATTTGGGGAACTGGGACCCCCAACTCCCAACAGTCCCCAAATGTCAGTAGTGCCAAGCTTGAGAAACGCTGACACAACTTGAAAGCTTACTAGTGGGAGAGCTTAGGAAGGCTTAAAATAAAACTCCTGCTCAGGACTGTAAGTGAAGGTTTATTCCAAGCAGGAACTGTGCTCTCTGGGGGATGACAGCCCTCCATCACTGGCTGTGTGGATTTGGAGCTATAAAAATACCCCCCACCCCGAAGACTTTTGCCAAAATGATGGGAGATCATATACATACTCCAGTCGCTGGCCCCTCACAAACACACTGCATGAGAAACTGATCACTGATCAGTGCTGGAATGCCTTCTGGACTGTTCTAGGGGACGTGGGGTGGCTGGCCTGGGAGTGCACCAGGCAGAGAGGGGGCCTTCCTAGCAGCAGGGCAGAGCACTCAGGATGCTGGAAGACCTCAGGCACTTCAGAGTTGTCTGAGAAGTGACACCAACAGCTAAGCAGAGTGGCCTGGCATTACCTGTACCCCTAATGATGTCCTGTATGGGGTTAATGGCTTCCCAGGCAAACTCAGGGAGGAGGAGGGGTACAGGCACCAGAGCGCACTCAGGTCAGCACTAGGGGTAGGAGGGAAAACTCTATCAAAGAGAGTGAGTCACGGCTCTTCTGTAGACCCCAAAGGAAAGACCAACAGACTAAACTGCAACCTCCTCCGATCTGTCCTTTAAATAACATGGCAACAACCACGGAAAATGCAGTGCGAGGGACTTCCAGCAGGCCCTCCCGAAGGCCCACACACTGCAAGGCATCCCCCAAAAAGGCCATAAACAACCAGCACCCAATAAAGTTAGTAATAACTAACCCAGGAGGTTCAGACCCCCACAAGAGGAGAAGACCACATATGCAATGGAACTTCTGTTTCCATCTGCCCCAGGCCACATTACCCTCCCCACCCATCCTGATCCCATGTCACACTCATGCTCATGTGGGGCAGGAGGTCACGGGAGGCTCAACTTGGAATTTCCAGACTTCTGTTTTCTAAATGTTTAAGCAGGGTTTAAAAATTACGATAGGTTAATATTGGCAACGACTATGAGGGGTTTATTTTAAAAAGCTCTTTACCCCAAACCTAACGGGAACACTGTCTCATCAGACTGTCAGACAGCCCCTACCCCACGCCCAGCCTCCAGACCTCAAACAACTTACATGCCTCTAAACAACAAGATGAGACACCAGGCTTCATCTTTACTTGTTAGCAACTTGAAACTGTTTCCTTAGGTGATGAAGAGCTCACCAAAATGTTAACAAAATGATTATTCTCCTGCAAACTGCTTTTTTAAAAATTTTATATAGGCTCAGCGCCTGTAGCTCAAGAGGCTAAGGTGCCAGCCACATACACCAGAGCTAATGGATTCGAATCTAGCCCAGGCCCGCCAAAACAACAATGACAACTACAACAAAAAAACACAGCCAGGCGTTGTGGCGGGCACCTGTAATCCCAGCTACTTGGGAGGCTGAGGCAAGAGAATCGCTTAAGCCCAAGAGCTGGAGGTTGCTGTGAGTTAGACACCACGGCACTCTACCCAGGGCAACAGCTTGAGACTCTGTTTCAAAAAAAAAAAAAAAAAAAATTTATATAAATACATTATTGGGCAGCACCTGTGGCTCATTGAGTAGGGCACCAGCCCCATGTACCAAGGGTGGCGGGTTCAAACCCAGCCCCGGCCAAACCGCTACAAAAAATATCTAGGCGTTGTGGCGGGTGCCTGTGGTCCCAGCTACTCGGAAGGCTGAGGCAGGAGAATCTCCTAAGCCTAAGAGCTGGAGGTTGCTATGAGCTGTGACGCCACAGCACTCTACCAAGGGTGACAAAGTAAGACTCTGTCTCTAATGTATATAAAAATACATTATTCATAGATAAGCAACCTCAGAGGGCGGAACTCAACCTAGAATCCGTTCTCATTCTAGATCATCTACTGTGCAACCATAGATAGGTCACCTAGCCTCTCTGAGCCTAAGTTTACACATATGTAAACTGTGTTAATGATCCACATTGGGAGAGAGGAAACACAGAGAAAGGGTAGTAACATGGTACAATATAAAGCACTCAAGTAAAATGGGCTAAAATCCTAAGTTTCTCTCCAGCCTGGACTCCCAAATCATCACCCTCTCCCCGTAACACCACAACAGAAACCTTAATGAGGGTCCTTACCCCACATGCTCAGCTACATGAGAACAGGGATTCTTTTTTTTTTTTTGAGACAGAGCCTCAAGCTGTCATCCTGGATAGAGTGCTGTGGCATCACAGCTCACAGCAACCTCCAATTCCTGGGCTCAAACATGTCTCCTGCCTCTGCCTCCCAAGTAGCCGGGACTACAGGCGGACAACAGGGATCTTGCAAGTCTTATCCACAGAGACCAAGTACAGGCCAGGACCCAACACATGGTAGATGCCTAGTAATTGTCTATTGAATGAATAAACGAATGAGCTGGGCACAGTGGCTCATGCCTGTAATCTAGAACTCTGGGAGGCCAAAGTGGGTGGATTGCTAGCGGGGTCAAGACTAGCTCTTAGCAAGAGTGACACTATGTCTCTAAAAAAAAAAAAATCCTCGCACCTGTAGTCCCAACTACTTGAGAAGCTGAGGCAAGAGGATCACTTAAGCCCAAGAGTTTGAGGTTGCTGTGAGCTATGATGCCAGCGCACTCTACTGGGGGCGACAAAGTGAGACTCTGTCTCAGAACAATACAAAATGAACAAATGAAAGCAACTCTTGGTAAAGGCATTCCAGCTTTTGATTGCTGATCAATGATTAGTTTCCCTGCAGTTTGTGTTTGTGAGGTGCCAGACACTGCAGCCCTCTTACTCTCCATTTCCTTGTCTAGAAGACAGAGAGATTACTCCCACTGTATTACTGTGAAGATTAAATGAGCTAATATATAAGATCATGCCCAACCCAGGGCCTCCACCTAGGTGCTCAGCAAATAGCAATCTACCCTTCGTAAGACTCAAATGAGATCACAAACAAGAAAATTCTGAAATGGTCACACATCACATTAACGTCATCCAGTGGCGTTTTCATTTTCTCTTCCATTCACAGGAACATACAGAAAACCAAACTTGTAAGTGCCAGGTGGCCAGTCCCTCACCCACCCAGCAGGCGGCACAAAAACTGCATCAGTTCCCCTCCACCCATCGCTGCCCAAGCAACATGAAGGGCAGGGAGAGAAAAGGGAGGCGAGGGGACAAAAGAAAACCAAACTCACAGAGGAGAGAAATCCTTAAGAGCTGCAAGAGTCTGGCTCTCACCTATAATCCTAGCACTCTGGGAGCCCAAGAAGGGAGGATCCCTTGAGCTCAGGAGCTCAAGACCAGCCTGAGCAAGAGTGAGCCCCCACCTGTACTAAAAATACAAAAATTAGCTGGTGCCATAGCAGGTACCTATAGTCCCGACTACTTGAGAGGCTAAGGCAGGGGATCATTGGAGCCTAGGAGTTTAAGGTTGCTGTGAGCTAGGCTAAAGCCACAGCACTATAGCCTGAGCAACAGAATGAGAGTTTGTCTAAAAAGAAGAAAAAGAGAGAGAAAGAGAGAGCTGCAAGAGTCTTGAGCAAACAGTCTCAATCCCAATTTTTCAGTTGGACAAAGAGACGCTCCCCGACCATCCTGCTCTAAAGAGAAATTCCACTCAGCCCCATGTGGCAGGAGCCACACAGACTTAAATTTCAAAAGACGTTGACTCGGCACCTGTAGCACAGTGGTTACAGCGCCAGCCACATACACTGAGGGTGGCGGGTTCGAACTCGGTCCGGGACAACTAAACAACTGCAACAAAAAATAGCCGAGTTGGGCGGCGCCTGTGACTCAAAGGAGTAGGGCGCTGACCCCATATGCCGGAGGTGGCAGGTTCAGGCCCAGCCTCGGCCAAAAACCGCAAAAAAAAAAATAGCTGAGTGTTGTGGCGTGGGCCTATAGTCCCAGCTACTTGGGAGGCTGAGGCAAGAGAATTGCTTAAGCCCAAGAGTTGTTGGTTGCTGTGAGCTGTGACACCAGGGCACCGGACACAGGGTGACAGTGAAACTCAGTCTCAAAAAAAAAAAAAAAAAAAAATTTTTCGAAGGATGTCTCTAGTCACTCCTAATAGGGTCCATCTACAGTCCATATTTATAGTCCAGGGTCACCCACTGGGATTTGGGTATAAAAAGCACCACAGTGAAGGAGCAGATTCACAGCCTGAATTATAGTGGCTCACTCATGTAATCCCAGTGCATTAGGAGGCTAAGGTGGGAGGATCCCTTGAGGCTGGCCTTGAGGGATGGCTCAAGGAATGGGTGAAGCCATCCCTTGAGACAACATAGTGAGACCCTTCTCTACGAAAAAATAAAATTTAAAAAATTAGCTGGGCTTGGTGGTGCATACCTGTAGTCCTATCTACTTGGGAGGCTGACATGGAAGTTCAAGGTTATAGTGAGCCATGATGGTATCACTGTACCCTAGCCTGGGTGATAGAATGAGACTCTGTGTCAAAAATAAAAAATAAAAAAATCCAGGCCTCAAGTTAACATGCTGACCCTAAAGTTATCTAATTCTCCCAAAGGACAATCCCAAGTCCCATAATTTATGAGGGAAAAGAAGAACTGAATGGGCACCCCAAGGGTACTGCGCAAGGCTGATCCTACTCCTGAAGTAAGAGGTATAACCCAGGAAGGAGAGAAGAGTGAGTCACAAAGAGAAGGGAGAATTTCTGGAAGGTGCTAAGAAAGTGAGCAAGACCATCCCCCCACAACTAAGAAATTCTTACTGAGACCACTGTGGCCAGACGCTGTCAGGGGCTGGCAATGGAGCAAGGAATGAGACCAGCACCAACAGAGAAGTCTCCTGCGCTGCCTTCAGCCACTGCTACAGCCCCTGTACCTTGGTCACAAAAGGCATAACTTGCCCTGTGTCCTCTAGTTTTAACAGAGTAGAACAAATAACCAAATTCAGAGGAGCAGCTAAAGGTACCACTTTATGATCTTCAGCAAGTCTCCATTTTCTCATGTGTGAAGTGGGGTAACAACCACCTGAGGTAACCTAGTTGTCTTATGGGCTTCTTGTGAGACCCAAAACCCACTTGGCACATACAAAAGAATTACGCAGTCAAGCCTGGCCTCAGTGCAGCTGTGAATTTGCCCAACCCTTCAGTGGTCCTTGCTAGAGGTCACATCACCCACCCTCCAGGTGGGATGCACTGAGGCAGTTAACCCTACGTCCAGCTGGGCGAGGAACCAGTTCAAGCAAGAAGTATACATGCCTCAAAGCACGCAGCCCAAGGATGGACCTCACCATCCCAGAGAAGGTTGTGTGGGCCCAGACCAAAGTCCCCACAACCCTGGGCATCAGATATTCCCTGTGCCCTTCCCCTACACCCAGTCCCTCCTGTAAGAGGAAGAGCGTCCAGTGCCCTAGGAGCCCTCTGAGCAAACTGACCACCTGGTTCTGCAATGTCCCAGAGCATCAAAGCAACAGCGAAGAATTATGCTTCCTTTCAGAGGGAGGGGAGGGGGCTGTACAGTTGCCCTTCCAAAAATGTCAAAAGTTCCTCCCACCAGTCAGTCAGCACGGCTTTGAGAGCCAGTTAGAAGTTGTGAGATACTGGGAACGTTCCTCCCCCTGTAGGACGGTCATGAGGCTAAGGCTTATGCTGGGCACACTGCACACACTCAGTAAATGGCAGCCTTTAGCTGACTCCGGATGACCCCCTTTAGAGACACCCCACACCTCAACGTGCCCTCCCTAAGAACCCCACAATCCCTTTTATTGGACCTTGCCAATTTTGAAGTATTGTTATCTCTCTGAGGGAGGTGGTGAGGGAGCTCAGAGTAGGGAGAGAAATAAATTCAAGAAAGGAAAAAAGAATTATTCAACCATTTCCTTCCCTATTCTGCTCTGACCGGCTGCCGGCTCATACAGGTGGCACTTGTTCTAGTTAAGTGAACAATGAACTTCTTCTAAAGACCAGAAACTGCTGCTTTTAATTCACTCACCGCTCCTCAGCCCCCAGCTCTCAAGCCAAGGAGCGCTGGTCTCACCAGGGCTCAGCCTGGGTCTTTTGATCTGAGGGGTGTGGTTCTGTTCTTCCAGAAAATAAAAATACCTGACTACATGTGACCCCCATTTATGAATAAGGGGCTAAAAGAGAAAGTTCTGCCCAAAGAGGAGCTGATGAAAGCTTGGGAAGTGCATGGTCTTTGCTCCTCAGCTTCTGGATCTCAGAGGCTGAGCCCACTCTGGGAGAGTTTAATCTTTCTCAGAAGGCAGCCCACCAGCTGCATGTTTACACGTCCATAAGACTTCTCATATTAACAGAATCACAAATGATAAGAAAACCTTTCATCAGACCCTGAGTCTGATTCCAGGACTGGAGGACATGGTTATCTGTGTATCTGTGATGTCTCTTTGGGTCTCACATTTCAGGAAGCCACGTTCTCCTCTGTGCAAGAGCCCCCATCTCTCTCTCTCTCTCTCTCTCAAGAGAGTCAGAGCCCAGAGCCACAGATTTATCCTCGCAATGCCTCCAATGGTCTGAACTCCTGTCCTCTGTATTGAACATGCCTCTGGCTTTCAGGACACAGCACTGTTTAGGAGAGCGGAGGTGAGGAAGGGATTTCTGGTAACTGGCAGAACATCAATTTCTAGTAAATTTGCTAAGATTAGTCATGTGACTTAATACTTTTTCAAATTCAAGAGGCAGAAGGGAAGAGAGAGAGAAGACGTGCCTTCCTCGCCACACAGGAGCACACGAGAAAATCTTTACCTGGACCGCCCCAAAATGAAAAGGCCCATTGGTTCAAACGTTAGAAAAATACACCACGTGCTGGCCCCACTGGAGCAACAATTCAGGACACAGAGTGTTCTATTCATGGCAAAACATAAGAGAGATGTTTCTTTGACTATTCAGAGCCTCAGTCACGTTCTACTGGGCCAATAAAATTCCTATGGCCAGGAAGACACTGAAGAGACCCCTTCAAGCACAGCTGCCCTCTGCGGCCCTCACACAAAGTGAACTCCATTTAATAGCGATATCAGATTCTGAATTGTTCAAAGAGATAGTATCTTTATTGATTCAATAAACAAGTCCAACTTGGCCCTCACACAAATGTGAACTATTTAAGAAAGAAACACCCTCCTAATCCATCCCTTCCTCTCTCTCTCATTCTCTCCTTCTCTCCAACCCCCCCCCCAAAGAGTTGGACAATTTCCAACCTCCCAGGGCTCTACCACCTAAAATCTGTTTAAAATATTGTCATAATATTCCCCCGGCTCTCAAGGGTAAGGCTTTTCAGCTTTAAATCCATAAAGCGCCTTAAAATGCTCAGAGGCCACAGTTTATTCTATAGAGACGACTTCTCATCTCAAAAACCAAGAGAAACAGAGCCCCAGTTTCTTCATCTCTGTGATAAAGTTAGCGATAACGCCAAGTATCTGGAAATTCTATGAGGATTAACAAGAAACTAAATAACATGCATAGAATGCACACAGAAGGCATTCCGTAAACAGGAGTACATATAAAATCAGTGGGCAAACCTGGGAATGCTCAAGTTCCCCGCCGCCCTGCACTTTCACAATAATCCTTCATTCCACACAACCCCGCTGGGACCCAAGTGGGAGGTGCAGAAATGAAGAAAGAAGGATGCTTGTCCTCAAGAGGGGAAGGGTCTAGTTAGGAGAGAGCCAGACGCAAAACCCAGCACGGTGAGCTGAGTGACGGACCCCCGATGGACTTGATTGACCTGAAGTTCCAGCAGTGGCCCAAAGGAAATAACCAGGTGGGGGAAGGATGACGCTAGACAGCATGAAAGGTCTAGAAAAGAGAGAGTAGCACACACAGGCAGGAAAAACACGGAGCTCCTGTGGCTCTAGCAAACAGAGGACAAGAACACAAAAGAAGCTGGGGAGGTGAGTGGCCGACAGGCCAGTCACCCTGAGGACAACAGGGGGCCAAAGAAGGATTCTGAACAGTGAAATGACGGGACCGTCCTGCATGCTGGAAGCATCTCTCTGGTTAGTGGTAGGGTATGGAAAGTCAATGTGCGGAAGCTGCAAAAAAAGCAAAGATGAGCAAAACATATGGAATCACTGTCAAAGCTGTGTACATTAGGAGACTATCCAAATTTTGGCTCTGGGGAAAGAATTTCTTTTTACTCCTCGTAAATGTTTGTATCTCACGAGGCACGCGCACAGCCCGATGAGGGTCTTGTGATGGAGGTGCCAGTGCTTTGTTGTTTAGCGAAGTCTGTGCTATCCGGGAACTGCGGTAGGAAGGTAACACCAACCTGCAGTTCATCTCCAAAGAAAACAAATCTGACACTTGGAACTTGTGGGGACAGGAGGCTAACCCAGGGCAAAAGGTAGGCTGGAGCGATACTTAACTATCACTGTCCGACTTGACAGGGGGAGCCCATTAGCCCTGGCCAAAACTTGAAAAATAAGAGGGATGAGGGGAAAAACAGAATTAAGAAAACCCATAAAAGCAGGTAAATCAGTCACATTTAAATCCACAGATACCATGTCCATGAGAGAGAAAAAAAATGGTGTTATTCAGAAAGGGAAAGGGGGCAGAAAAATAGGAGGGAAGACTCCACAATCAATGCAGTGACTCCATAAAGGCCTCCTCCCCCCCCCAACTCCCTACCCCCCCCCCCGCACACACGCACTCACAATACAATGTTTGGTGCTTGTCAAAACTTACATGGGGGCTTGGCGCCTGTGGCTCAATGGGCTAAGGCGCCAGCCACGTACACCTGAGCTGGCGGGTTCAAATCCAGCCTGAGCCCGCCAAACAACGACAGCTGCAACCAAAAAATAGCCGGGCGTTGTGGCGGGCGCCTGTAGTCCCAGCTACTTGGGAGGCAGAGGCAGGAGACTCACTTGAGCCCAGGAATTGGAGATGGCTGTGAGCTGTGATGCCACGGCACTCTATCCAGGGTGA